>JBAWUR020000111.1:0-91300 GCA_038363175.2 Artibeus lituratus | reverse complement strand
TGGAGCTGCCGCCGGGGTAAAGCAGCCAGCCCGGCCGGGCTGGGGGTGTTGTGGAGCGGCCGCCCGGGTCAGGAAGCCCGCCCGGCCGAGCTCGGTCGGTTGTGGAGCGGCTCCCGGGTCAACCAGCTGGCCCGGGGGGGCTCCGGTTGTGGTGGAGCGGCCGCCGGGGGTCAACCAGCTGGCCCGGGGGGGCTCCGGTTGTGGTGGAGCGGCCGCCGGGGTAAAGCAGCCGGCCCGGCCCGGCTCGGGGTGTGGTGGAGCGGCCGCCCGGGTCAGGAAGCCGGCCCGGCCGGGCTCGGTCGGTTGTGGAGCGGCTCCCGGGTCAACCAGCTGGCCCGGCGGGGCTCCGGTTGTGGTGGAGCGGCCGCCGGGGTAAAGAAGCCGATCCGGCCGGGCTCGGGGTGTGGTGGAGCGGCCGCCCGGGTCAGGAGGCCGGCCCGGCCAGGCTCGGTCTGTGGTGGAGCGGCCGCCCGGGTCAACCAGCTGGCCCGGCGGGGCTCCGGTTGTGGTGGAGCGGCCGGCGTGGTAAAGCAGCCGGCCCGGCCCGTCTCGAGGTGTGGTGGAGCGGCCTCCTGGGTTAGGAAGCCGGCCCGGCCGGGCTCGGTCTGTGGTGGAGCGGCCGCCCGGGTCAACCAGCTGGTTCGGGGGGGCTCCGGTTGTGGTGGAGCGGCCGCCGGGGTAAAGCAGCCGGCCCGGCCCGGCTCGGGGTGTGGTGGAGCGGTCGCCCGGGTCAGGAAGCCGGCCCGGCCGAGCTCGGTCGGTTGTGGAGCAGCTCCCGGGTCACCAGCTGGCCCGGCGCAGCTCCGGTTGTGGTGGAGCTGCCGCCGGGGTAAAGCAGCCGGCCCGGCCGGGCTGGGGGTGTGGTGGAGCGGCCGCCCGGGTCAGGAAGCCGGCCCGGCCGAGCTCGGTCGGTTTGTGGAGTGGCTCCCGGGTCAACCAGCTGGCCCGGCGGGGCTCCGGTTGTGGTGGAGCGGCCGCCGGGGTAAAGCAGCCGATCCGGCCGGGCTCGGGGTGTGGTGGAGCGGCTGCCCGTGTCAGGAAGCCGGCCGGCCGGGCTCGGTTGGTTGTGGAGCGGCCGCCCGGGTCAACCAGCTGGCCCGGCGGGGCTCCGGTTGTGGTGGAGCGGCCGCCGGGGTAAAGAAGCCGGCCCGTCCGGGCTCGGGGTGTGGTGGAGCGGCCGCCCGGGTCAGGAAGCCGGCCCGGCCGGGCTCGGTCGGTTGTGGAGCGGCCGCCCGGGTCAACCAGCTGGCCCGGCGGGGCTCCGGTTGTGGTGGAGCGGCCGCCGGGGTAAAGCAGCCGGCCCGGCCGGGCTGGGGGTGTGGTGGAGCGGCCGCCCGGGTCAAGAGGCCGGCCCGGCCAGGCTCGGTCTGTGGTGGAGAGGCCGCCCGGGTCAACCAGCTGGCCCGGCGGGTCTCCGGTTGTGGTGGAGCGGCCGCCGGGGTAAAGCAGCCGGCCCGGCCCGGCTCGAGGTGTGGTGGAGCGGCCTCCTGGGTTAAAAAGCCGGCCCGGCCGGGCTCGGTCTGTGGTGGAGCGGCCGCCCGGGTCAACCAGCTGGCCCGGGGGGGCTCCGGTTGTGGTGGAGCGGCCGCCGGGGGTAAAGCAGCCGGCCCGGCCCGGCTCGGGGTGTGGTGGAGCGGCCGCCCGGGTCAGGAAGCCGGCCCGGCCGAGCTCGGTCGGTTGTGGAGCGGCTCCCGGGTCAACCAGCTGGCCCGGGGGGGCTCCGGTTGTGGTGGAGCGGCCGCCGGGGTAAAGCAGCCGTCCCGGCCCGGCTCCAGGTGTGGTGGAGCGGCCTCCTGGGTTAGGAAGCCGGCCCGGCCGGGCTCGGTCTGTGGTGGAGCGGCCGCCCGGGTCAACCAGCTGGCCCGGGGGGGCTCCGGTTGTGGTGGAGCGGCCGCCGGGGTAAAGTAGCCGGCCCGGCCCGGCTCGGGGTGTGGTGGAGCGGCCGCCCCGGTCAGGAAGCCGGCCCGGCCGGGCTCGGTCGGTTGTGGAGCGGCTCCCGGGTCAACCAGCTGGCCCGGCGGGGCTCCGGTTGTGGTGGAGCGGCCGCCGGGGTAAAGCAGCCGGCCCGGCCGGGCTCGGGGTGTGGTGGAGCGGCCGCCCGGGTGAGGAAGCCGGCCCCGGCCGGGCTCGGTCGGTTATGGAGCGGCCGCCCGGGTCAACCAGCTGGCCCGGCGGGGCTCCGGTTGTGGTGGAGCGGCGCGCCGGGGTAAAGCAGCGGGCCCGGCCCGGCTCGAGGTGTGGTGGAGCGGCCTCCTGGGTTAGGAAGCCGGCCCGGCCGGGCTCGGTTGGTTGTGGAGCGGCCGCGCGGGTCAACCAGCTGGCCCCGGCGGGGTTCCGGTTGTGGTGGAGCGGCCGCCGGGGTAAAGCAGCCGGCCCGGCCCGGCTCGGGGTGTGGTGGAGCGGCCGCCCGGGTCAGGAAGCCGGCCCGGCCGAGCTCGGTCGGTTGTGGAGCGGCTCCCGGGTCAACCAGCTGGCCCGGGGGGGCTCCGGTTGTGGTGGAGCGGCCGCCGGGGTCAACCAGCTGGCCCGGGGGGGCTCCGGTTTGTGTGGAGCGGCCGCCGGGGTAAAGCAGCCGGCCCGGCCCGGCTCGGGGTGTGGTGGAGCGGCCGCCCGGGTCAGGAAGCCGGCCCGGCCGGGCTCGGTCGGTTGTGGAGCGGCTCCCGGGTCAACCAGCTGGCCCGGCGGGGCTCCGGTTGTGGTGGAGCGGCCGCCGGGGTAAAGCAGCCGATCCGGCCGGGCTCGGGGTGTGGTGGAGCGGTTGCCCGGGTCAGGAAGCCGGCCCGGCCGGGCTCGGTTGGTTATGGAGCGGCCGCCCGGGTCAACCAGCTGGCCCGGCGTGGCTCGGTTGTGGTGGAGCGGCCGCCGGGGTAAAGCAGCCGGCCCGGCCCGGCTCGGGGTGTGGTGGAGCGGCCGCCCGGGTCAGGAAACCGGCCCGGCCGGGCTCGGTCGGTTGTGGAGCGGCCGCCCGGGTCAACCAGCAATGCCCGCGGGGCTCCGGTTGTGGTGGAGCTGCCGCCGGGGTAAAGCAGCCGGCCCGGCCGGGCTGGGGGTTGTGGGCGAGCGGCCGCCCGGTGTCAGGAAGCCGGCCCGGCCGAGCTCGGTCGGTTGTGGAGCGGCTCCCGGGTCAACCAGCTGGCCCGGCGGGGCTCCGGTTGTGGTGGAGCGGCCGCCGGGGTAAAGAAGCCGATCCGGCCGGGCTCGGGGTTGTGGTGGAGCGGCCGCCCGGGTCAGGAGGCCGGCCCGGCCAGGCTCGGTCTGTGGTGGAGCGGCCGCCCGGGTCAACCAGCTGGCCCGGCGGGGCTCCGGTTGTGGTGGAGCGGCCGGCGTGGTAAAGCAGCCGGCCCGGCCCGTCTCGAGGTGTGGTGGAGCGGCCTCCTGGGTTAGGAAGCCGGCCCGGCCGGGCTCGGTCTGTGGTGGAGCGGCCGCCCGGGTCAACCAGCTGGTTCGGGGGGGCTCCGGTTGTGGTGGAGCGGCCGCCGGGGTAAAGTAGCCGGCCCGGCCCGGCTCGGGGTGTGGTGGAGCGGCCGCCCCGGTCTGGAAGCCGGCCCGGCCGGGCTCGGTCGGTTGTGGAGCGGCTCCCGGGTCAACCAGCTGGCGTGGCGGGGCTCCGGTTGTGGTGGAGCGGCCGCCGGGGTAAAGCAGCCGGCCCGGCCGGGCTGGGGTTGTGGTGGAGCGGCCCCCGGGGTCAGGAAGCCGGCCCGGCCGATCTCGGTCGGTTGTGGAGCGGCCGCCCGGGTCAACCAGCTGGCCCGGCGGGGCTCCGGTTGTGGTGGAGCGGACGCCGTGGTAAAGCAGCCGGCCCGGCCGGGCTGGGGTTGTGGTGGAGCGGCCCCCGGGGTCAGGAAGCCGGCCCCGGCCGGGCTCGGTCGGTTGTGGAGCGGCCGCCCGGGTCAACCAGCTGGCCCGGCGGGGCTCCGGTTGTGGTGGAGCGGCCGCCGGGGTAAAGCAGCCGGCCCGGCCCGGCTCGGGGTGTGGTGGAGCGGCCGCCCGGGTAAGGAAGCCGGCCCGGCTGGGCTCGGTCGGTTGTGGCGGCCGCCCGGGTCAACCAGCTGGCCCGGCGGGGATCCGGTTGTGGTGGAGCGGCCGCCGGGGTAAAGCAGCCGGCCCGGCCGGGCTCGGGGTGTGGTGGAGCGGCCGCCCGGTTCAGGAAGCCGGCCCGGCCGGGCTCGGTCGGTTATGGAGCGGCCGCCCGGGTCAACCAGCTGGCCCGGCGGGGCTCCGGTTGTGGTGGAGCGGCCGCCGGGATAAAGCAGCCGGCCCGGCCCGGCTCGAGGTGTGGTGGAGCAGCCTCCTGGGTTAGGAAGCCGGCCTGGCCGGGCTCGGTCTGTGGTGGAGCGGCCGCCCGGGTCAACCAGCTGGCCCGGGGGGGCTCCGGTTGTGGTGGAGCGGCCGCCGGGGGTAAAGCAGCCGGCCCGGCCCGGCTCGGGGTGTGGTGGAGCGGCCGCCCGGGTCAGGAAGCCGGCCCGTCCGAGCTCGGTCGGTTGTGGAGCGGCTCCCGGGTCAACCAGCTGGCCCGGCGGGGCTCTGGTTGTGGTGGAGCTGCCTCCGGGCTAAAAGCAGCCGGCCCGGCCGGGCTGGGGGTGTGGTATGTTTGTTGGAGCGGGCCGCCCGGGTCAGGAAGCCGGCCCGGCCGAGCTCGGTCGGTTGTGGAGCGGCTCCCGGGTCAACCAGCTGGCCCGGCGGGGCTCCGGTTGTGGTGGAGCGGCCGCCGGGGTAAAGCAGCCGATCCGGCCGGGCTCGGGGTGTGGTGGAGCGGCTGCCCGGGTCAGGAAGCCGGCCCGGCCGGGCTCGGTTGGTTGTGGAGCGGCCGCCCGGGTCAACCAGCTGGCCCGGCGGGGCTCCGGTTGTGGTGGAGCGGCCGCCGGGGTAAAGCAGCCGGCCCGGCCCGGCTCATGGTGTGGTGGAGCGTCCGCCCGGGTCAGGAAACCGGCCCGGCGGGGCTCGGTTGGTTGTGGAGCGGCCGCCCGGGTCAACCAGCATGCCCGGCGGGGCTCCGGTTGTGGTGGAGCTGCCGCCGGGGTAAAGCAGCCAGCCCGGCCGGGCTGGGGGTGTTGTGGAGCGGCCGCCCGGGTCAGGAAGCCCGCCCGGCCGAGCTCGGTCGGTTGTGGAGCGGCTCCCGGGTCAACCAGCTGGCCCGGCGGGGCTCCGGTTGTGGTGGAGCGGCCGCCGGGGTAAAGCAGCCGATCCGGCCGGGCTCGGGGTGTGGTGGAGCGGCTGCCCGGGTCAGGAAGCCGGCCCGGCCGGGCTCGGTCGGTTGTGGAGCGGCCGCCCGGGTCAACCAGCTTGCCCGGCGGGGCTCCGGTTGTGGTGGAGCGGCCGCCGGGGTAAAGAAGCCGGCCCGGCCGGGCTCGGGGTGTGGTGGAGCGGCCGCCCGGGTCAAGAGGCCGGCCCGGCCGGGCTCGGTCGGTTATGGAGCGGCCGCCCGGTTCAACCAGCTGGCCCGGCGGGGCTCCGGTTGTGGTGGAGCGGCCGCCGGGGTAAAGCAGCCGGCCCGGCCCGGCTCGGGGTGTGGTGGAGCGGTCGCCCGGGTCAGGAAGCCGGCCCGGCCGAGCTCGGTCGGTTGTGGAGCAGCTCCCGGGTCAACCAGCTGGCCCGGCGCAGCTCCGGTTGTGGTGGAGCGGCCGCCGGGGTAAAGCAGCCGATCCGGCCGGGCTCGGGGTGTGGTGGAGCGGCTGCCCGGGTCAGGAAGCCGGCCCGGCCGGGCTCGGTTGGTTGTGGAGCGGCCGCCCGGGTCAACCAGCTGGCCCGGCGGGGCTCCGGTTGTGGTGGAGCGGCCGCCGGGGTAAAGAAGCCGGCCCGTCCGGGCTCGGGGTGTGGTGGAGCGGCCGCCCGGGTCAGGAAGCCGGCCCGGCCGGGCTCGGTCGGTTGTGGAGCGGCCGCCCGGGTCAACCAGCTGGCCCGGCGGGGCTCCGGTTGTGGTGGAGCGGCCGCCGGGGTAAAGCAGCCGGCCCGGCCGGGCTGGGGGTGTGGTGGAGCGGCCGCCCGGGTCAGGAGGCCGGCCGGGCCAGGCTCGGTCTGTGGTGGAGAGGCCGCCCGGGTCAACCAGCTGGCCCGGCGGGGCTCCGGTTGTGGTGGAGCGGCCGCCGGGGTAAAGCAGCCGGCCCGGCCGGGCTCGGGGTGTGGTGGAGCGGCCGCCCGGGTCAGGAAGCCGGCCCGGCCGGGCTCGGTCGGTTATGGAGCGGCCGCCCGGGTCAACCAGCTGTCCCGGCGGGGCTCCGGTTGTGGTGGAGCGGCCGGCGGGGTAAAGCAGCCGGCCCGGCCCGGCTCGAGGTGTGGTGGAGCGGCCTCCTGGGTTAGGAAGCCGGCCCGGCCGGGCTCGGTCTGTGGTGGAGCGGCCGCCCGGGTCAACCAGCTGGCCCGGGGGGGCTCCGGTTGTGGTGGAGCGGCCGCCGGGGTAAAGTAGCCGGCCCGGCCCGGCTCGGGGTGTGGTGGAGCGGCCGCCCCGGTCAGGAAGCCGGCCCGGCCGGGCTCGGTCGGTTGTGGAGCGGCTCCCGGGTCAACCAGCTGGCCCGGCGGGGCTCCGGTTGTGGTGGAGTGGCCGCCGGGGTAAAGCAGCCGGCCCGGCCGGGCTGGTGTTGTGGTGGAGCGGCCGCCCGGTTCAGGAAGCCGGCCCGGCCGGGCTCGGTCGGTTATGGAGCGGCCGCCCGGGTCAACCAGCTGGCCCGGCGGGGCTCCGGTTGTGGTGGAGCGGCCGCCGGGATAAAGCAGCCGGCCCGGCCAGGCTCGAGGTGTGGTGGAGCGGCCTCCTGGGTTAGGAAGCCGGCCTGGCCGGGCTCGGTCTGTGGTGGAGCGGCCGCCCGGGTCAACCAGCTGGCCCGGGGGGGCTCCGGTTGTGGTGGAGCGGCCGCCGGGGTAAAGCAGCCGGCCCGGCCCGGCTCGGGGTGTGGTGGAGCGGTCGCCCGGGTCAGGAAGCCGGACCGGCCGAGCTCGGTCGGTTGTGGAGCAGCTCCCGGGTCAACCAGCTGGCCCGGCGCAGCTCCGGTTGTGGTGGAGCTGCCGCCGGGGTAAAGCAGCCGGCCCGGCCGGGCTGGGGGTGTGGTGGAGCGGCCGCCCGGGTCAGGAAGCCGGCCCGGCCGAGCTCGGTCGGTTGTGGAGCGGCTCCCGGGTCAACCAGCTGGCCCGGCGGGGCTCCGGTTGTGGTGGAGCGGCCGCCGGGGTAAAGCAGCCGATCCGGCCGGGCTCGGGGTGTGGTGGAGCGGCTGCCCGGGTCAGGAAGCCGGCCCGGCCGGGCTCGGTCTGTGGTGGAGCGGCCGCCCGGGTCAACCAGCTGGCCCGGCGGGGCTCCGGTTGTGGTGGAGCGGCCGCCGGGGTAAAGAAGCCGGCCCGTCCGGGCTCGGGGTGTGGTGGAGCGGCCGCCCGGGTCAGGAAGCCGGCCCGGCCGGGCTCGGTCGGTTGTGGAGCGGCGGCCCGGGTCAACCAGCTGGCCCGGCGGGGCTCCGGTTGTGGTGGAGCGGCCGCCGGGGTAAAGCAGCCGGCCCGGCCGGGCTGGGGGTGTGGTGGAGCGGCCGCCCGGGTCAGGAGGCCGGCCGGGCCAGGCTCGGTCTGTGGTGGAGAGGCCGCCCGGGTCAACCAGCTGGCCCGGCGGGGCTCCGGTTGTGGTGGAGCGGCCGCCGGGGTAAAGCAGCCGGCCCGGCCCGGCTCGGGGTGTGGTGGAGCGGCCGCCCGGGTAAGGAAGCCGGCCCGGCTGGGCTCGGTCGGTTGTGGCGGCCGCCCGGGTCAACCAGCTGGCCCGGCGGGGATCCGGTTCTGGTGGAGCGGCCGCCGGGGTAAAGCAGCCGGCCCGGCCGGGCTCAGGGTGTGGTGGAGCGGCCGCCCGGTTTAGGAAGCCGGCCCGGCCGGGCTCGGTCGGTTATGGAGCGGCCGCCCGGGTCAACCAGCTGGCCCGGCGGGGCTCCGGTTGTGGTGGAGCGGCCGCCGGGATAAAGCAGCCGGCCCGGCCCGGCTCGAGGTGTGGTGGAGCGGCCTCCTGGGTTAGGAAGCCGGCCTGGCCGGGCTCGGTCTGTGGTGGAGCGGCCGCCCGGGTCAACCAGCTGGCCCGGGGGGGCTCCGGTTGTGGTGGAGCGGCCGCCGGGGTAAAGCAGCCGGCCCGGCCCGGCTCGGGGTGTGGTGGAGCGGCCGCCCGGGTCAGGAAGCCGGCCCGTCCGAGCTCGGTCGGTTGTGGAGCGGCTCCCGGGTCAACCAGCTGGCCCGGCGGGGCTCTGGTTGTGGTGGAGCTGCCTCCGGGGTAAAGCAGCCGGCCCGGCCGGGCTGGGGGTGTGGTGGAGCGGCCGCCCGGGTCAGGAAGCCGGCCCGGCCGAGCTCGGTCGGTTGTGGAGCGGCTCCCGGGTCAACCAGCTGGTCCGGCGGGGCTCCGGTTGTGGTGGAGCGGCCGCCGGGGTAAAGCAGCCGATCCGGCCGGGCTCGGGGTGTGGTGGAGCGGCTGCCCGGGTCAGGAAGCCGGCCCGGCCGGGCTCGGTTGGTTGTGGAGCGGCCGCCCGGGTCAACCAGCTGGCCCGGCGGGGCTCCGGTTGTGGTGGAGCTGCCGCCGGGGTAAAGCAGCCGGCCCGGCCGGGCTGGGGGTGTGGTGGAGCGGCCGCCCGGGTCAGGAAGCCCGCCCGGCCAGGCTCGGTCTGTGGTGGAGAGGCCGCCCGGGTCAACCAGCTGGCCCGGCGGGGCTCCGGTTGTGGTGGAGCTGCCGCCGGGGTAAAGCAGCCAGCCCGGCCGGGCTGGGGGTGTTGTGGAGCGGCCGCCCGGGTCAGGAAGCCCTCCCGGCCGAGCTCGGTCGGTTGTGGAGCGGCTCCCGGGTCAACCAGCTGGCCCGGGGGGGCTCCGGTTGTGGTGGAGCGGCCGCCGGGGTCAACCAGCTGGCCCGGGGGGGCTCCGGTTGTGGTGGAGCGGCCGCCGGGGTAAAGCAGCCGGCCCGGCCCGGCTCGGGGTGTGGTGGAGCGGCCGCCCGGGTCAGGAAGCCGGCCCGGCCGGGCTCGGTCGGTTGTGGAGCGGCTCCCGGTTCAACCAGCTGGCCCGGCGGGGCTCCGGTTGTGGTGGAGCGGCCGCCGGCGTAAAGAAGCCGATCCGGCCGGGCTCGGGGTGTGGTGGAGCGGCCGCCCGGGTCAGGAGGCCGGCCCGGCCAGGCTCGGTCTGTGGTGGAGCGGCCGCCCGGGTCAACCAGCTGGCCCGGCGGGGCTCCGGTTGTGGTGGAGCGGCCGGCGTGGTAAAGCAGCCGGCCCGGCCCGTCTCGAGGTGTGGTGGAGCGGCCTCCTGGGTTAGGAAGCCGGCCCGGCCGGGCTCGGTCTGTGGTGGAGCGGCCGCCCGGGTCAACCAGCTGGTTCGGGGGGGCTCCGGTTGTGGTGGAGCGGCCGCCGGGGTAAAGCAGCCGGCCCGGCCCGGCTCGGGGTGTGGTGGAGCGGTCGCCCGGGTCAGGAAGCCGGCCCGGCCGAGCTCGGTCGGTTGTGGAGCAGCTCCCGGGTCAACCAGCTGGCCCGGCGCAGCTCCGGTTGTGGTGGAGCTGCCGCCGGGGTAAAGCAGCCGGCCCGGCCGGGCTGGGGGTGTGGTGGAGCGGCCGCCCGGGTCAGGAAGCCGGCCCGGCCGAGCTCGGTCGGTTGTGGAGTGGCTCCCGGGTCAACCAGCTGGCCCGGCGGGGCTCCGGTTGTGGTGGAGCGGCCGCCGGGGTAAAGCAGCCGATCCGGCCGGGCTCGGGGTGTGGTGGAGCGGCTGCCCGTGTCAGGAAGCCGGCCCGGCCGGGCTCGGTTGGTTGTGGAGCGGCCGCCCGGGTCAACCAGCTGGCCCGGCGGGGCTCCGGTTGTGGTGGAGCGGCCGCCGGGGTAAAGAAGCCGGCCCGTCCGGGCTCGGGGTGTGGTGGAGCGGCCGCCCGGGTCAGGAAGCCGGCCCGGCCGGGCTCGGTCGGTTGTGGAGCGGCCGCCCGGGTCAACCAGCTGGCCCGGCGGGGCTCCGGTTGTGGTGGAGCGGCCGCCGGGGTAAAGCAGCCGGCCCGGCCGGGCTGGGGGTGTGGTGGAGCGGCCGCCCGGGTCAAGAGGCCGGCCCGGCCAGGCTCGGTCTGTGGTGGAGAGGCCGCCCGGGTCAACCAGCTGGCCCGGCGGGTCTCCGGTTGTGGTGGAGCGGCCGCCGGGGTAAAGCAGCCGGCCCGGCCCGGCTCGAGGTGTGGTGAGCGGCCTCCTGGGTTAAAAAGCCGGCCCGGCCGGGCTCGGTCTGTGGTGGAGCGGCCGCCCGGGTCAACCAGCTGGCCCCGGGGGGCTCCGGTTGTGGTGGAGCGGCCGCCGGGGTAAAGCAGCCGGCCCGGCCCGGCTCGGGGTGTGGTGGAGCGGCCGCCCGGGTCAGGAAGCCGGCCCGGCCGAGCTCGGTCGGTTGTGGAGCGGCTCCCGGGTCAACCAGCTGGCCCGGGGGGGCTCCGGTTGTGGTGGAGCGGCCGCCGGGGTAAAGCAGCCGTCCCGGCCCGGCTCCAGGTGTGGTGGAGCGGCCTCCTGGGTTAGGAAGCCGGCCCGGCCGGGCTCGGTCTGTGGTGGAGCGGCCGCCCGGGTCAACCAGCTGGCCCGGGGGGGCTCCGGTTGTGGTGGAGCGGCCGCCGGGGTAAAGTAGCCGGCCCGGCCCGGCTCGGGGTGTGGTGGAGCGGCCGCCCCGGTCAGGAAGCCGGCCCGGCCGGGCTCGGTCGGTTGTGGAGCGGCTCCCGGGTCAACCAGCTGGCCCGGCGGGGCTCCGGTTGTGGTGGAGCGGCCGCCGGGGTAAAGCAGCCGGCCCGGCCGGGCTCGGGGTGTGGTGGAGCGGCCGCCCGGGTGAGGAAGCCGGCCCGGCCGGGCTCGGTCGGTTATGGAGCGGCCGCCCGGGTCAACCAGCTGGCCCGGCGGGGCTCCGGTTGTGGTGGAGCGGCCGCCGGGGTAAAGCAGCGGGCCCGGCCCGGCTCGAGGTGTGGTGGAGCGGCCTCCTGGGTTAGGAAGCCGGCCCGGCCGGGCTCGGTTGGTTGTGGAGCGGCCGCGCGGGTCAACCAGCTGGCCCGGCGGGGTTCCGGTTGTGGTGGAGCGGCCGCCGGGGTAAAGCAGCCGGCCCGGCCCGGCTCGGGGTGTGGTGGAGCGGCCCGCCCGGGTCAGGAAGCCGGCCCGGCCGAGCTCGGTCGGTTGTGGAGCGGCTCCCGGGTCAACCAGCTGGCCCGGGGGGGCTCCGGTTGTGGTGGAGCGGCCGCCGGGGTCAACCAGCTGGCCCGGGGGGGCTCCGGTTGTGGTGGAGCGGCCGCCGGGGTAAAGCAGCCGGCCCGGCCCGGCTCGGGGTGTGGTGGAGCGGCCGCCCGGGTCAGGAAGCCGGCCCGGCCGGGCTCGGTCGGTTGTGGAGCGGCTCCCGGGTCAACCAGCTGGCCCGGCGGGGCTCCGGTTGTGGTGGAGCGGCCGCCGGGGTAAAGCAGCCGATCCGGCCGGGCTCGGGGTGTGGTGGAGCGGTTGCCCGGGTCAGGAAGCCGGCCCGGCCGGGCTCGGTTGGTTATGGAGCGGCCGCCCGGGTCAACCAGCTGGCCCGGCGTGGCTCCGGTTGTGGTGGAGCGGCCGCCGGGGTAAAGCAGCCGGCCCGGCCCGGCTCGGGGTGTGGTGGAGCGGCCGCCCGGGTCAGGAAACCGGCCCGGCCGGGCTCGGTCGGTTGTGGAGCGGCCGCCCGGGTCAAACAGCATGCCCGGCGGGGCTCCGGTTGTGGTGGAGCTGCCGCCGGGGTAAAGCAGCCGGCCCGGCCGGGCTGGGGGTGTGGGCGAGCGGCCGCCCGGGTCAGGAAGCCGGCCCGGCCGAGCTCGGTCGGTTGTGGAGCGGCTCCCGGGTCAACCAGCTGGCCCGGCGGGGCTCCGGTTGTGGTGGAGCGGCCGCCGGGGTAAAGAAGCCGATCCGGCCGGGCTCGGGGTGTGGTGGAGCGGCCGCCCGGGTCAGGAGGCCGGCCCGGCCAGGCTCGGTCTGTGGTGGAGCGGCCGCCCGGGTCAACCAGCTGGCCCGGCGGGGCTCCGGTTGTGGTGGAGCGGCCGGCGTGGTAAAGCAGCCGGCCCGGCCCGTCTCGAGGTGTGGTGGAGCGGCCTCCTGGGTTAGGAAGCCGGCCCGGCCGGGCTCGGTCTGTGGTGGAGCGGCCGCCCGGGTCAACCAGCTGGTTCGGGGGGGCTCCGGTTGTGGTGGAGCGGCCGCCGGGGTAAAGTAGCCGGCCCGGCCCGGCTCGGGGTGTGGTGGAGCGGCCGCCCCGGTCAGGAAGCCGGCCCGGCCGGGCTCGGTCGGTTGTGGAGCGGCTCCCGGGTCAACCAGCTGGCGTGGCGGGGCTCCGGTTGTGGTGGAGCGGCCGCCGGGGTAAAGCAGCCGGCCCGGCCGGGCTGGGGTTGTGGTGGAGCGGCCCCCGGGGTCAGGAAGCCGGCCCGGCCGATCTCGGTCGGTTGTGGAGCGGCCGCCCGGGTCAACCAGCTGGCCCGGCGGGGCTCCGGTTGTGGTGGAGCGGACGCCGTGGTAAAGCAGCCGGCCCGGCCGGGCTGGGGTTGTGGTGGAGCGGCCCCCGGGGTCAGGAAGCCGGCCCGGCCGGGCTCGGTCGGTTGTGGAGCGGCCGCCCGGGTCAACCAGCTGGCCCGGCGGGGCTCCGGTTGTGGTGGAGCGGCCGCCGGGGTAAAGCAGCCGGCCCGGCCCGGCTCGGGGTGTGGTGGAGCGGCCGCCCGGGTAAGGAAGCCGGCCCGGCTGGGCTCGGTCGGTTGTGGCGGCCGCCCGGGTCAACCAGCTGGCCCGGCGGGGATCCGGTTGTGGTGGAGCGGCCGCCGGGGTAAAGCAGCCGGCCCGGCCGGGCTCGGGGTGTGGTGGAGCGGCCGCCCGGTTCAGGAAGCCGGCCCGGCCGGGCTCGGTCGGTTATGGAGCGGCCGCCCGGGTCAACCAGCTGGCCCGGCGGGGCTCCGGTTGTGGTGGAGCGGCCGCCGGGATAAAGCAGCCGGCCCGGCCCGGCTCGAGGTGTGGTGGAGCAGCCTCCTGGGTTAGGAAGCCGGCCTGGCCGGGCTCGGTCTGTGGTGGAGCGGCCGCCCGGGTCAACCAGCTGGCCCGGGGGGGCTCCGGTTGTGGTGGAGCGGCCGCCGGGGGTAAAGCAGCCGGCCCGGCCCGGCTCGGGGTGTGGTGGAGCGGCCGCCCGGGTCAGGAAGCCGGCCCGTCCGAGCTCGGTCGGTTGTGGAGCGGCTCCCGGGTCAACCAGCTGGCCCGGCGGGGCTCTGGTTGTGGTGGAGCTGCCTCCGGGCTAAAGCAGCCGGCCCGGCCGGGCTGGGGGTGTGGTGGAGCGGCCGCCCGGGTCAGGAAGCCGGCCCGGCCGAGCTCGGTCGGTTGTGGAGCGGCTCCCGGGTCAACCAGCTGGCCCGGCGGGGCTCCGGTTGTGGTGGAGCGGCCGCCGGGGTAAAGCAGCCGATCCGGCCGGGCTCGGGGTGTGGTGGAGCGGCTGCCCGGGTCAGGAAGCCGGCCCGGCCGGGCTCGGTTGGTTGTGGAGCGGCCGCCCGGGTCAACCAGCTGGCCCGGCGGGGCTCCGGTTGTGGTGGAGCGGCCGCCGGGGTAAAGCAGCCGGCCCGGCCCGGCTCATGGTGTGGTGGAGCGTCCGCCCGGGTCAGGAAACCGGCCCGGCGGGGCTCGGTTGGTTGTGGAGCGGCCGCCCGGGTCAACCAGCATGCCCGGCGGGGCTCCGGTTGTGGTGGAGCTGCCGCCGGGGTAAAGCAGCCAGCCCGGCCGGGCTGGGGGTGTTGTGGAGCGGCCGCCCGGGTCAGGAAGCCCGCCCGGCCGAGCTCGGTCGGTTGTGGAGCGGCTCCCGGGTCAACCAGCTGGCCCGGCGGGGCTCCGGTTGTGGTGGAGCGGCCGCCGGGGTAAAGCAGCCGATCCGGCCGGGCTCGGGGTGTGGTGGAGCGGCTGCCCGGGTCAGGAAGCCGGCCCGGCCGGGCTCGGTCGGTTGTGGAGCGGCCGCCCGGGTCAACCAGCTTGCCCGGCGGGGCTCCGGTTGTGGTGGAGCGGCCGCCGGGGTAAAGAAGCCGGCCCGGCCGGGCTCGGGGTGTGGTGGAGCGGCCGCCCGGGTCAAGAGGCCGGCCCGGCCGGGCTCGGTCGGTTATGGAGCGGCCGCCCGGTTCAACCAGCTGGCCCGGCGGGGCTCCGGTTGTGGTGGAGCGGCCGCCGGGGTAAAGCAGCCGGCCCGGCCCGGCTCGGGGTGTGGTGGAGCGGTCGCCCGGGTCAGGAAGCCGGCCCGGCCGAGCTCGGTCGGTTGTGGAGCAGCTCCCGGGTCAACCAGCTGGCCCGGCGCAGCTCCGGTTGTGGTGGAGCGGCCGCCGGGGTAAAGCAGCCGATCCGGCCGGGCTCGGGGTGTGGTGGAGCGGCTGCCCGGGTCAGGAAGCCGGCCCGGCCGGGCTCGGTTGGTTGTGGAGCGGCCGCCCGGGTCAACCAGCTGGCCCGGCGGGGCTCCGGTTGTGGTGGAGCGGCCGCCGGGGTAAAGAAGCCGGCCCGTCCGGGCTCGGGGTGTGGTGGAGCGGCCGCCCGGGTCAGGAAGCCGGCCCGGCCGGGCTCGGTCGGTTGTGGAGCGGCCGCCCGGGTCAACCAGCTGGCCCGGCGGGGCTCCGGTTGTGGTGGAGCGGCCGCCGGGGTAAAGCAGCCGGCCCGGCCGGGCTGGGGGTGTGGTGGAGCGGCCGCCCGGGTCAGGAGGCCGGCCGGGCCAGGCTCGGTCTGTGGTGGAGAGGCCGCCCGGGTCAACCAGCTGGCCCGGCGGGGCTCCGGTTGTGGTGGAGCGGCCGCCGGGGTAAAGCAGCCGGCCCGGCCGGGCTCGGGGTGTGGTGGAGCGGCCGCCCGGGTCAGGAAGCCGGCCCGGCCGGGCTCGGTCGGTTATGGAGCGGCCGCCCGGGTCAACCAGCTGTCCCGGCGGGGCTCCGGTTGTGGTGGAGCGGCCGGCGGGGTAAAGCAGCCGGCCCGGCCCGGCTCGAGGTGTGGTGGAGCGGCCTCCTGGGTTAGGAAGCCGGCCCGGCCGGGCTCGGTCTGTGGTGGAGCGGCCGCCCGGGTCAACCAGCTGGCCCGGGGGGGCTCCGGTTGTGGTGGAGCGGCCGCCGGGGTAAAGTAGCCGGCCCGGCCCGGCTCGGGGTGTGGTGGAGCGGCCGCCCCGGTCAGGAAGCCGGCCCGGCCGGGCTCGGTCGGTTGTGGAGCGGCTCCCGGGTCAACCAGCTGGCCCGGCGGGGCTCCGGTTGTGGTGGAGTGGCCGCCGGGGTAAAGCAGCCGGCCCGGCCGGGCTGGTGTTGTGGTGGAGCGGCCGCCCGGTTCAGGAAGCCGGCCCGGCCGGGCTCGGTCGGTTATGGAGCGGCCGCCCGGGTCAACCAGCTGGCCCGGCGGGGCTCCGGTTGTGGTGGAGCGGCCGCCGGGATAAAGCAGCCGGCCCGGCCAGGCTCGAGGTGTGGTGGAGCGGCCTCCTGGGTTAGGAAGCCGGCCTGGCCGGGCTCGGTCTGTGGTGGAGCGGCCGCCCGGGTCAACCAGCTGGCCCGGGGGGGCTCCGGTTGTGGTGGAGCGGCCGCCGGGGTAAAGCAGCCGGCCCGGCCCGGCTCGGGGTGTGGTGGAGCGGTCGCCCGGGTCAGGAAGCCGGACCGGCCGAGCTCGGTCGGTTGTGGAGCAGCTCCCGGGTCAACCAGCTGGCCCGGCGCAGCTCCGGTTGTGGTGGAGCTGCCGCCGGGGTAAAGCAGCCGGCCCGGCCGGGCTGGGGGTGTGGTGGAGCGGCCGCCCGGGTCAGGAAGCCGGCCCGGCCGAGCTCGGTCGGTTGTGGAGCGGCTCCCGGGTCAACCAGCTGGCCCGGCGGGGCTCCGGTTGTGGTGGAGCGGCCGCCGGGGGTAAAGCAGCCGATCCGGCCGGGCTCGGGGTGTGGTGGAGCGGCTGCCCGGGTCAGGAAGCCGGCCCGGCCGGGCTCGGTTGGTTGTGGAGCGGCCGCCCGGGTCAACCAGCTGGCCCGGCGGGACTCCGGTTGTGGTGGAGCGGCCGCCGGGGTAAAGAAGCCGGCCCGTCCGGGCTCGGGGTGTGGTGGAGCGGCCGCCCGGGTCAGGAAGCCGGCCCGGCCGGGCTCGGTCGGTTGTGGAGCGGCCGCCCGGGTCAACCAGCTGGCCCGGCGGGGCTCCGGTTGTGGTGGAGCGGCCGCCGGGGTAAAGCAGCCGGCCCGGCCGGGCTGGGGGTGTGGTGGAGCGGCCGCCCGGGTCAAGAGGCCGGCCCGGCCAGGCTCGGTCTGTGGTGGAGAGGCCGCCCGGGTCAACCAGCTGGCCCGGCGGGTCTCCGGTTGTGGTGGAGCGGCCGCCGGGGTAAAGCAGCCGGCCCGGCCCGGCTCGAGGTGTGGTGGAGCGGCCTCCTGGGTTAAAAAGCCGGCCCGGCCGGGCTCGGTCTGTGGTGGAGCGGCCGCCCGGGTCAACCAGCTGGCCCGGGGGGGCTCCGGTTGTGGTGGAGCGGCCGCCGGGGTAAAGCAGCCGGCCCGGCCCGGCTCGGGGTGTGGTGGAGCGGCCGCCCGGGTCAGGAAGCCGGCCCGGCCGAGCTCGGTCGGTTGTGGAGCGGCTCCCGGGTCAACCAGCTGGCCCGGGGGGGCTCCGGTTGTGGTGGAGCGGCCGCCGGGGTAAAGCAGCCGTCCCGGCCCGGCTCCAGGTGTGGTGGAGCGGCCTCCTGGGTTAGGAAGCCGGCCCGGCCGGGCTCGGTCTGTGGTGGAACGGCCGCCCGGGTCAACCAGCTGGCCCGGGGGGGCTCCGGTTGTGGTGGAGCGGCCGCCGGGGTAAAGTAGCCGGCCCGGCCCGGCTCGGGGTGTGGTGGAGCGGCCGCCCGGGTCAGGAAGCCGGCCCGGCCGGGCTCGGTCGGTTGTGGAGCGGCTCCCGGGTCAACCAGCTGGCCCGGCGGGGCTCCGGTTGTGGTGGAGCGGCCGCCGGGGTAAAGCAGCCGATCCGGCCGGGCTCGGGGTGTGGTGGAGCGGTTGCCCGGGTAAGGAAGCCGGCCCGGCCGGGCTCGGTTGGTTGTGGAGCGGCCGCCCGGGTCAACCAGCTGGCCCGGCGGGGCTCCGGTTGTGGTGGAGCGGCCGCCGGGGTAAAGCAGCCGGCCCGGCCCGGCTCGGGGTGTGGTGGAGCGGCCGCCCGGGTCAGGAAACCGGCCCGGCCGGGCTCGGTTGGTTGTGGAGCGGCCGCCCGGGTCAACCAGCATGCCCGGCGGGGCTCCGGTTGTGGTGGAGCTGCCGCCGGGGTAAAGCAGCCGGCCCGGCCGGGCTGGGGGTGTGGGCGAGCGGCCGCCCGGGTCAGGAAGCCGGCCCGGCCGAGCTCGGTCGGTTGTGGAGCGGCTCCCGGGTCAACCAGCTGGCCCGGCGGGGCTCCGGTTGTGGTGGAGCGGCCGCCGGGGTAAAGAAGCCGATCCGGCCGGGCTCGGGGTGTGGTGGAGCGGCCGCCCGGGTCAGGAGGCCGGCCCGGCCAGGCTCGGTCTGTGGTGGAGCGGCCGCCCGGGTCAACCAGCTGGCCCGGCGGGGCTCCGGTTGTGGTGAAGCGGCCGGCGGGGTAAAGCAGCCGGCCCGGCCCGGCTCGAGGTGTGGTGGAGCGGCCTCCTGGGTTAGGAAGCCGGCCCGGCCGGGCTCGGTCTGTGGTGGAGCGGCCGCCCGGGTCAACCAGCTGGCCCGGGGGGGCTCCGGTTGTGGTGGAGCGGCCGCCGGGGTAAAGTAGCCGGCCCGGCCCGGCTCGGGGTGTGGTGGAGCGGCCGCCCCGGTCAGGAAGCCGGCCCGGCCGGGCTCGGTCGGTTGTGAAGCGGCTCCCGGGTCAACCAGCTGGCCCGGCGGGGCTCCGGTTGTGGTGGAGCGGCCGCCGGGGTAAAGCAGCCGGCCCGGCCGGGCTCGGGGTGTGGTGGAGCGGCCGCCCGGGTGAGGAAGCCGGCCCGGCCGGGCTCGGTCGGTTATGGAGCGGCCGCCCGGGTCAACCAGCTGGCCCGGCGGGGCTCCGGTTGTGGTGGAGCGGCCGCCGGGGTAAAGCAGCGGGCCCGGCCCGGCTCGAGGTGTGGTGGAGCGGCCTCCTGGGTTAGGAAGCCGGCCTGGCCGGGCTCGGTCTGTGGTGGAGCGGCCGCCCGGGTCAACCAGCTGGCCCGGGGGGGCTCCGGTTGTGGTGGAGCTGCCGCCGGGGGAAAGCAGCCGGCCCGGCCGGGCTGGGGGTGTGGTGGAGCGGCCGCCCGAGTCAGGAAGCCGGCCCGGCCGAGCTCGGTCGGTTGTGGAGCGGCTCCCGGGTCAACCAGCTGGCCCGGCGGGGCTCCGGTTGTGGTGGAGCGGCCGCCGGGGTAAAGAAGCCGATCCGGCCGGGCTCGGGGTGTGGTGGAGCGGCTGCCCGGGTCAGGAAGCCGGCCCGGCCGGGCTCGGTTGGTTGTGGAGCGGCCGCGCGGGTCAACCAGCTGGCCCGGCGGGGTTCCGGTTGTGGTGGAGCGGCCGCCGGGGTAAAGCAGCCGGCCCGGCCCGGCTCGGGGTGTGGTGGAGCGGCCGCCCGGGTCAGGAAGCCGGCCCGGCCGAGCTCGGTCGGTTGTGGAGCGGCTCCCGGGTCAACCAGCTGGCCCGGGGGGGCTCCGGTTGTGGTGGAGCGGCCGCCGGGGTCAACCAGCTGGCCCGGGGGGGCTCCGGTTGTGGTGGAGCGGCCGCCGGGGTAAAGCAGCCGGCCCGGCCCGGCTCGGGGTGTGGTGGAGCGGCCGCCCGGGTCAGGAAGCCGGCCCGGCCGGGCTCGGTCGGTTGTGGAGCGGCTCCCGGGTCAACCAGCTGGCCCGGCGGGGCTCCGGTTGTGGTGGAGCGGCCGCCGGGGTAAAGCAGCCGATCCGGCCGGGCTCGGGGTGTGGTGGAGCGGTTGCCCGGGTCAGGAAGCCGGCCCGGCCGGGCTCGGTTGGTTATGGAGCGGCCGCCCGGGTCAACCAGCTGGCCCGGCGTGGCTCCGGTTGTGGTGGAGCGGCCGCCGGGGTAAAGCAGCCGGCCCGGCCCGGCTCGGGGTGTGGTGGAGCGGCCGCCCGGGTCAGGAAACCGGCCCGGCCGGGCTCGGTCGGTTGTGGAGCGGCCGCCCGGGTCAACCAGCATGCCCGGCGGGGCTCCGGTTGTGGTGGAGCTGCCGCCGGGGTAAAGCAGCCGGCCCGGCCGGGCTGGGGGTGTGGGCGAGCGGCCGCCCGGGTCAGGAAGCCGGCCCGGCCGAGCTCGGTCGGTTGTGGAGCGGCTCCCGGGTCAACCAGCTGGCCCGGCGGGGCTCCGGTTGTGGTGGAGCGGCCGCCGGGGTAAAGAAGCCGATCCGGCCGGGCTCGGGGGTGTGGTGGAGCGGCCGCCCGGGTCAGGAGGCCGGCCCGGCCAGGCTCGGTCTGTGGTGGAGCGGCCGCCCGGGTCAACCAGCTGGCCCGGCGGGGCTCCGGTTGTGGTGGAGCGGCCGGCGGGGTAAAGCAGCCGGCCCGGCCCGGCTCGAGGTGTGGTGGAGCGGCCTCCTGGGTTAGGAAGCCGGCCCGGCCGGGCTCGGTCTGTGGTGGAGCGGCCGCCCGGGTCAACCAGCTGGTTCGGGGGGGCTCCGGTTGTGGTGGAGCGGCCGCCGGGGTAAAGTAGCCGGCCCGGCCCGGCTCGGGGTGTGGTGGAGCGGCCGCCCCGGTCAGGAAGCCGGCCCGGCCGGGCTCGGTCGGTTGTGGAGCGGCTCCCGGGTCAACCAGCTGGCGTGGCGGGGCTCCGGTTGTGGTGGAGCGGCCGCCGGGGTAAAGCAGCCGGCCCGGCCGGGCTGGGGTTGTGGTGGAGCGGCCCCCGGGGTCAGGAAGCCGGCCCGGCCGGGCTCGGTCGGTTGTGGAGCGGCCGCCCGGGTCAACCAGCTGGCCCGGCGGGGCTCCGGTTGTGGTGGAGCGGACGCCGTGGTAAAGCAGCCGGCCCGGCCGGGCTGGGGTTGTGGTGGAGCGGCCCCCGGGGTCAGGAAGCCGGCCCGGCCGGGCTCGGTCGGTTGTGGAGCGGCCGCCCGGGTCAACCAGCTGGCCCGGCGGGGCTCCGGTTGTGGTGGAGCGGCCGCCGGGGTAAAGCAGCCGGCCCGGCCCGGCTCGGGGTGTGGTGGAGCGGCCGCCCGGGTAAGGAAGCCGGCCCGGCTGGGCTCGGTCGGTTGTGGCGGCCGCCCGGGTCAACCAGCTGGCCCGGCGGGGATCCGGTTCTGGTGGAGCGGCCGCCGGGGGTAAAGCAGCCGGCCCGGCCGGGCTCGGGGTGTGGTGGAGCGGCCGCCCGGTTCAGGAAGCCGGCCCGGCCGGGCTCGGTCGGTTATGGAGCGGCCGCCCGGGTCAACCAGCTGGCCCGGCGGGGCTCCGGTTGTGGTGGAGCGGCCGCCGGGATAAAGCAGCCGGCCCGGCCCGGCTCGAGGTGTGGTGGAGCAGCCTCCTGGGTTAGGAAGCCGGCCTGGCCGGGCTCGGTCTGTGGTGGAGCGGCCGCCCGGGTCAACCAGCTGGCCCGGGGGGGCTCCGGTTGTGGTGGAGCGGCCGCCGGGGTAAAGCAGCCGGCCCGGCCCGGCTCGGGGTGTGGTGGAGCGGCCGCCCGGGTCAGGAAGCCGGCCCGTCCGAGCTCGGTCGGTTGTGGAGCGGCTCCCGGATCAACCAGCTGGCCCGGCGGGGCTCTGGTTGTGGTGGAGCTGCCTCCGGGGTAAAGCAGCCGGCCCGGCCGGGCTGGGGGTGTGGTGGAGCGGCCGCCCGGGTCAGGAAGCCGGCCCGGCCGAGCTCGGTCGGTTGTGGAGCGGCTCCCGGGTCAACCAGCTGGCCCGGCGGGGCTCCGGTTGTGGTGGAGCGGCCGCCGGGGTAAAGCAGCCGATCCGGCCGGGCTCGGGGTGTGGTGGAGCGGCTGCCCGGGTCAGGAAGCCGGCCCGGCCGGGCTCGGTTGGTTGTGGAGCGGCCGCCCGGGTCAACCAGCTGGCCCGGCGGGGCTCCGGTTGTGGTGGAGCGGCCGCCGGGGTAAAGCAGCCGGCCCGGCCCGGCTCATGGTGTGGTGGAGCGTCCGCCCGGGTCAGGAAACCGGCCCGGCGGGGCTCGGTTGGTTGTGGAGCGGCCGCCCGGGTCAACCAGCATGCCCGGCGGGGCTCCGGTTGTGGTGGAGCTGCCGCCGGGGTAAAGCAGCCAGCCCGGCCGGGCTGGGGGTGTTGTGGAGCGGCCGCCCGGGTCAGGAAGCCCGCCCGGCCGAGCTCGGTCGGTTGTGGAGCGGCTCCCGGGTCAACCAGCTGGCCCGGCGGGGCTCCGGTTGTGGTGGAGCGGCCGCCGGGGTAAAGCAGCCGATCCGGCCGGGCTCGGGGTGTGGTGGAGCGGCTGCCCGGGTCAGGAAGCCGGCCCGGCCGGGCTCGGTCGGTTGTGGAGCGGCCGCCCGGGTCAACCAGCTTGCCCGGCGGGGCTCCGGTTGTGGTGGAGCGGCCGCCGGGGTAAAGAAGCCGGCCCGGCCGGGCTCGGGGTGTGGTGGAGCGGCCGCCCGGGTCAAGAGGCCGGCCCGGCCGGGCTCGGTCGGTTATGGAGCGGCCGCCCGGTTCAACCAGCTGGCCCGGCGGGGCTCCGGTTGTGGTGGAGCGGCCGCCGGGGTAAAGCAGCCGGCCCGGCCCGGCTCGGGGTGTGGTGGAGCGGTCGCCCGGGTCAGGAAGCCGGCCCGGCCGAGCTCGGTCGGTTGTGGAGCAGCTCCCGGGTCAACCAGCTGGCCCGGCGCAGCTCCGGTTGTGGTGGAGCGGCCGCCGGGGGTAAAGCAGCCGATCCGGCCGGGCTCGGGGTGTGGTGGAGCGGCTGCCCGGGTCAGGAAGCCGGCCCGGCCGGGCTCGGTTGGTTGTGGAGCGGCCG
The DNA here is from genome assembly GCA_038363175.2 of Artibeus lituratus. Classification (NCBI taxonomy): domain Eukaryota; kingdom Metazoa; phylum Chordata; class Mammalia; order Chiroptera; family Phyllostomidae; genus Artibeus; species Artibeus lituratus. The sequence goes on along the minus strand of JBAWUR020000111.1, from coordinate 69,545 downwards.
CCCGGGTCAACCAGCTGGCCCGGCGGGGCTCCGGTTGTGGTGGAGCGGCCGCCGGGGTAAAGAAGCCGGCCCGTCCGGGCTCGGGGTGTGGTGGAGCGGCCGCCCGGGTCAGGAAGCCGGCCCCGGCCGGGCTCGGTCGGTTGTGGAGCGGCCGCCCGGGTCAACCAGCTGGCCGGCGGGGCTCCGGTTGTGGTGGAGCGGCCGCCGGGGTAAAGCAGCCGGCCCGGCCGGGCTGGGGGTGTGGTGGAGCGGCCGCCCGGGTCAGGAGGCCGGCCGGGCCAGGCTCGGTCTGTGGTGGAGAGGCCGCCCGGGTCAACCAGCTGGCCCGGCGGGGCTCCGGTTGTGGTGGAGCGGCCGCCGGGGGTAAAGCAGCCGGCCCGGCCGGGCTCGGGGTGTGGTGGAGCGGCCGCCCGGGTCAGGAAGCCGGCCCGGCCGGGCTCGGTCGGTTATGGAGCGGCCGCCCGGGTCAACCAGCTGTCCCGGCGGGGCTCCGGTTGTGGTGGAGCGGCCGGCGGGGTAAAGCAGCCGGCCCGGCCCGGCTCGAGGTGTGGTGGAGCGGCCTCCTGGGTTAGGAAGCCGGCCCGGCCGGGCTCGGTCTGTGGTGGAGCGGCCGCCCGGGTCAACCAGCTGGCCCGGGGGGGCTCCGGTTGTGGTGGAGCGGCCGCCGGGGTAAAGTAGCCGGCCCGGCCCGGCTCGGGGTGTGGTGGAGCGGCCGCCCCGGTCAGGAAGCCGGCCCGGCCGGGCCTCGGTCGGTTGTGGAGCGGCTCCCGGGTCAACCAGCTGGCCCGGCGGGGCTCCGGTTGTGGTGGAGTGGCCGCCGGGGTAAAGCAGCCGGCCCGGCCGGGCTGGTGTTGTGGTGGAGCGGCCGCCCGGTTCAGGAAGCCGGCCCGGCCGGGCTCGGTCGGTTATGGAGCGGCCGCCCGGGTCAACCAGCTGGCCCGGCGGGGCTCCGGTTGTGGTGGAGCGGCCGCCGGGATAAAGCAGCCGGCCCGGCCAGGCTCGAGGTGTGGTGGAGCGGCCTCCTGGGTTAGGAAGCCGGCCTGGCCGGGCTCGGTCTGTGGTGGAGCGGCCGCCCGGGTCAACCAGCTGGCCCGGGGGGGCTCCGGTTGTGGTGGAGCGGCCGCCGGGGTAAAGCAGCCGGCCCGGCCCGGCTCGGGGTGTGGTGGAGCGGTCGCCCGGGTCAGGAAGCCGGACCGGCCGAGCTCGGTCGGTTGTGGAGCAGCTCCCGGGTCAACCAGCTGGCCCGGCGCAGCTCCGGTTGTGGTGGAGCTGCCGCCGGGGTAAAGCAGCCGGCCCGGCCGGGCTGGGGGTGTGGTGGAAGCGGCCCGCCCGGGTCAGGAAGCCGGCCCGGCCGAGCTCGGTCGGTTGTGGAGCGGCTCCCGGGTCAACCAGCTGGCCCGGCGGGGCTCCGGTTGTGGTGGAGCGGCCGCCGGGGTAAAGCAGCCGATCCGGCCGGGCTCGGGGTGTGGTGGAGCGGCTGCCCGGGTCAGGAAGCCGGCCCGGCCGGGCTCGGTTGGTTGTGGAGCGGCCGCCCGGGTCAACCAGCTGGCCCGGCGGGGCTCCGGTTGTGGTGGAGCGGCCGCCGGGGTAAAGAAGCCGGCCCGTCCGGGCTCGGGGTGTGGTGGAGCGGCCGCCCGGGTCAGGAAGCCGGCCCGGCCGGGCTCGGTCGGTTGTGGAGCGGCCCGCCCGGGTCAACCAGCTGGCCCGGCGGGGCTCCGGTTGTGGTGGAGCGGCCGCCGGGGGTAAAGCAGCCGGCCCGGCCGGGCTGGGGGTGTGGTGGAGCGGCCGCCCGGGTCAGGAGGCCGGCCGGGCCAGGCTCGGTCTGTGGTGGAGAGGCCGCCCGGGTCAACCAGCTGGCCCGGCGGGGCTCCGGTTGTGGTGGAGCGGCCGCCGGGGTAAAGCAGCCGGCCCGGCCCGGCTCGGGGTGTGGTGGAGCGGCCGCCCGGGTAAGGAAGCCGGCCCGGCTGGGCTCGGTCGGTTGTGGCGGCCCGCCGGGTCAACCAGCTGGCCCGGCGGGGATCCGGTTCTGGTGGAGCGGCCGCCGGGGTAAAGCAGCCGGCCCGGCCGGGCTCAGGGTGTGGTGGAGCGGCCGCCCGGTTTAGGAAGCCGGCCCGGCCGGGCTCGGTCGGTTATGGAGCGGCCGCCCGGGTCAACCAGCTGGCCCGGCGGGGCTCCGGTTGTGGTGGAGCGGCCGCCGGGATAAAGCAGCCGGCCCGGCCCGGCTCGAGGTGTGGTGGAGCGGCCTCCTGGGTTAGGAAGCCGGCCTGGCCGGGCTCGGTCTGTGGTGGAGCGGCCGCCCGGGTCAACCAGCTGGCCCGGGGGGGGCTCCGGTTGTGGTGGAGCGGCCGCCGGGGTAAAGCAGCCGGCCCGGCCCGGCTCGGGGTGTGGTGGAGCGGCCGCCCGGGTCAGGAAGCCGGCCCGTCCGAGCTCGGTCGGTTGTGGAGCGGCTCCCGGGTCAACCAGCTGGCCCGGCGGGGCTCTGGTTGTGGTGGAGCTGCCCTCCGGGGTAAAGCAGCCGGCCCGGCCGGGCTGGGGGTGTGGTGGAGCGGCCGCCCGGGTCAGGAAGCCGGCCCGGCCGAGCTCGGTCGGTTGTGGAGCGGCTCCCGGGTCAACAGCTGGCCCGGCGGGGCTCCGGTTGTGGTGGAGCGGCCGCCGGGGTAAAGCAGCCGATCCGGCCGGGCTCGGGGTGTGGTGGAGCGGCTGCCCGGGTCAGGAAGCCGGCCCGGCCGGGCTCGGTTGGTTGTGGAGCGGCCGCCCGGGTCAACCAGCTGGCCCGGCGGGGCTCCGGTTGTGGTGGAGCGGCCGCCGGGGTAAAGCAGCCGGCCCGGCCCGGCTCATGGTGTGGTGGAGCGTCCGCCCGGGTCAGGAAACCGGCCCGGCGGGGCTCGGTTGGTTGTGGAAGCGGCCGCCCGGGTCAACCAGCTGGCCCGGCGGGGCTCCGGTTGTGGTGGAGCTGCCGCCGTGGTAAAGCAGCCAGCCCGGCCGGGCTGGGGGTGTTGTGGAGCGGCCGCCCGGGTCAGGAAGCCCGCCCGGCCGAGCTCGGTCGGTTGTGGAGCGGCTCCCGGGTCAACCAGCTGGCCCGGCGGGGCTCCGGTTGTGGTGGAGCGGCCGCCGGGGTAAAGCAGGCCGATCCGGCCGGGCTCGGGGTGTGGTGGAGCGGCTGCCCGGGTCAGGAAGCCGGCCCGGCCGGGCTCGGTCGGTTGTGGAGCGGCCGCCCGGGTCAACCAGCTTGCCCGGCGGGGCTCCGGTTGTGGTGGAGCGGCCGCCGGGGGTAAAGAAGCCGGCCCGGCCGGGCTCGGGGTGTGGTGGAGCGGCCGCCCGGGTCAAGAGGCCGGCCCGGCCGGGCTTGGTCGGTTATGGAGGGGCCGCCCGGTTCAACCAGCTGGCCCGGCGGGGCTCCGGTTGTGGTGGAGCGGCCGCCGGGTAAAGCAGCCGGCCCGGCTCGGGGTGTGGTGGAGCGGTCGCCCGGGTCAGGAAGCCGGCCCGGCCGAGCTCGGTCGGTTGTGGAGCAGCTCCCGGGTCAACCAGCTGGCCCGGCGCAGCTCCGGTTGTGGTGGAGCTGCCGCCGGGGTAAAGCAGCCGGCCCGGCCGGGCTGGGGGTGTGGTGGAGCGGCCGCCCGGGTCAGGAAGCCGGCCCGGCCGAGCTCGGTCGGTTGTGGAGTGGCTCCCGGGTCAACCAGCTGGCCCGGCGGGGCTCCGGTTGTGGTGGAGCGGCCGCCGGGGTAAAGCAGCCGATCCGGCCGGGCTCGGGGTGTGGTGGAGCGGCTGCCCGTGTCAGGAAGCCGGCCCGGCCGGGCTCGGTTGGTTGTGGAGCGGCCGCCCGGGTCAACCAGCTGGCCCGGCGGGGCTCCGGTTGTGGTGGAGCGGCCGCCGGGGTAAAGAAGCCGGCCCGTCCGGGCTCGGGGTGTGGTGGAGCGGCCGCCCGGGTCAGGAAGCCGGCCCGGCCGGGCTCGGTCGGTTGTGGAGCGGCCGCCCGGGTCAACCAGCTGGCCCGGCGGGGCTCCGGTTGTGGTGGAGCGGCCGCCGGGGTAAAGCAGCCGGCCCGGCCGGGCTGGGGGTGTGGTGGAGCGGCCGCCCGGGTCAAGAGGCCGGCCCGGCCAGGCTCGGTCTGTGGTGGAGAGGCCGCCCGGGTCAACCAGCTGGCCCGGCGGGTCTCCGGTTGTGGTGGAGCGGCCGCCGGGGTAAAGCAGCCGGCCCGGCCCGGCTCGAGGTGTGGTGGAGCGGCCTCCTGGGTTAAAAAGCCGGCCCGGCCGGGCTCGGTCTGTGGTGGAGCGGCCGCCCGGGTCAACCAGCTGGCCCGGGGGGGCTCCGGTTGTGGTGGAGCGGCCGCCGGGGTAAAGCAGCCGGCCCGGCCCGGCTCGGGGTGTGGTGGAGCGGCCGCCCGGGTCAGGAAGCCGGCCCGGCCGAGCTCGGTCGGTTGTGGAGCGGCTCCCGGGTCAACCAGCTGGCCCGGGGGGGCTCCGGTTGTGGTGGAGCGGCCGCCGGGGTAAAGCAGCCGTCCCGGCCCGGCTCCAGGTGTGGTGGAGCGGCCTCCTGGGTTAGGAAGCCGGCCCGGCCGGGCTCGGTCTGTGGTGGAGCGGCCGCCCGGGTCAACCAGCTGGCCCGGGGGGGCTCCGGTTGTGGTGGTGCGGCCGCCGGGGTAAAGTAGCCGGCCTGGCCCGGCTCGGGGTGTGGTGGAGCGGCCGCCCGGGTCAGGAAGCCGGCCCGGCCGGGCTCGGTCGGTTGTGGAGCGGCTCCCGGGTCAACCAGCTGGCCCGGCGGGGCTCCGGTTGTGGTGGAGCGGCCGCCGGGGTAAAGCAGCCGATCGGGCCGGGCTCGGGGTGTGGTGGAGCGGTTGCCCGGGTAAGGAAGCCGGCCCGGCCGGGCTCGGTTGGTTGTGGAGCGGCCGCCCGGGTCAACCAGCTGGCCCGGCGGGGCTCCGGTTGTGGTGGAGCGGCCGCCGGGGTAAAGCAGCCGGCCCGGCCCGGCTCGGGGTGTGGTGGAGCGGCCGCCCGGGTCAGGAAACCGGCCCGGCCGGGCTCGGTTGGTTGTGGAGCGGCCGCCCGGGTCAACCAGCATGCCCGGCGGGGCTCCGGTTGTGGTGGAGCTGCCGCCGGGGTAAAGCAGCCGGCCCGGCCGGGCTGGGGGTGTGGGCGAGCGGCCGCCCGGGTCAGGAAGCCGGCCCGGCCGAGCTCGGTCGGTTGTGGAGCGGCTCCCGGGTCAACCAGCTGGCCCGGCGGGGCTCCGGTTGTGGTGGAGCGGCCGCCGGGGTAAAGAAGCCGATCCGGCCGGGCTCGGGGTGTGGTGGAGCGGCCGCCCGGGTCAGGAGGCCGGCCCGGCCAGGCTCGGTCTGTGGTGGAGCGGCCGCCCGGGTCAACCAGCTGGCCCGGCGGGGCTCCGGTTGTGGTGAAGCGGCCGGCGGGGTAAAGCAGCCGGCCCGGCCCGGCTCGAGGTGTGGTGGAGCGGCCTCCTGGGTTAGGAAGCCGGCCCGGCCGGGCTCGGTCTGTGGTGGAGCGGCCGCCCGGGTCAACCAGCTGGCCCGGGGGGGCTCCGGTTGTGGTGGAGCGGCCGCCGGGGTAAAGTAGCCGGCCCGGCCCGGCTCGGGGTGTGGTGGAGCGGCCGCCCCGGTCAGGAAGCCGGCCCGGCCGGGCTCGGTCGGTTGTGGAGCGGCTCCCGGGTCAACCAGCTGGCCCGGCGGGGCTCCGGTTGTGGTGGAGCGGCCGCCGGGGTAAAGCAGCCGGCCCGGCCGGGCTCGGGGTGTGGTGGAGCGGCCGCCCGGGTGAGGAAGCCGGCCCGGCCGGGCTCGGTCGGTTATGGAGCGGCCGCCCGGGTCAACCAGCTGGCCCGGCGGGGCTCCGGTTGTGGTGGAGCGGCCGCCGGGGTAAAGCAGCGGGCCCGGCCCGGCTCGAGGTGTGGTGGAGCGGCCTCCTGGGTTAGGAAGCCGGCCCGGCCGGGCTCGGTTGGTTGTGGAGCGGCCGCGCGGGTCAACCAGCTGGCCCGGCGGGGTTCCGGTTGTGGTGGAGCGGCCGCCGGGGTAAAGCAGCCGGCCCGGCCCGGCTCGGGGTGTGGTGGAGCGGCCGCCCGGGTCAGGAAGCCGGCCCGGCCGAGCTCGGTCGGTTGTGGAGCGGCTCCCGGGTCAACCAGCTGGCCCGGGGGGGCTCCGGTTGTGGTGGAGCGGCCGCCGGGGTCAACCAGCTGGCCCGGGGGGGCTCCGGTTGTGGTGGAGCGGCCGCCGGGGTAAAGCAGCCGGCCCGGCCCGGCTCGGGGTGTGGTGGAGCGGCCGCCCGGGTCAGGAAGCCGGCCCGGCCGGGCTCGGTCGGTTGTGGAGCGGCTCCCGGGTCAACCAGCTGGCCCGGCGGGGCTCCGGTTGTGGTGGAGCGGCCGCCGGGTAAAGCAGCCGATCCGGCCGGGCTCGGGGTGTGGTGGAGCGGTTGCCCGGGTCAGGAAGCCGGCCCGGCCGGGCTCGGTTGGTTGTGGAGCGGCCGCCCGGGTCAACCAGCTGGCCCGGCGGGGCTCCGGTTGTGGTGGAGCGGCCGCCGGGGTAAAGAAGCCGGCCCGTCCGGGCTCGGGGTGTGGTGGAGCGGCCGCCCGGGTCAGGAAGCCGGCCCGGCCGGGCTCGGTCGGTTGTGGAGCGGCCGCCCGGGTCAACCAGCTGGCCCGGCGGGGCTCCGGTTGTGGTGGAGCGGCCGCCGGGGTAAAGCAGCCGGCCCGGCCGGGCTGGGGGTGTGGTGGAGCGGCCGCCCGGGTCAAGAGGCCGGCCCGGCCAGGCTCGGTCTGTGGTGGAGAGGCCGCCCGGGTCAACCAGCTGGCCCGGCGGGTCTCCGGTTGTGGTGGAGCGGCCGCCGGGGTAAAGCAGCCGGCCCGGCCCGGCTCGAGGTGTGGTGGAGCGGCCTCCTGGGTTAAAAAGCCGGCCCGGCCGGGCTCGGTCTGTGGTGGAGCGGCCGCCCGGGTCAACCAGCTGGCCCGGGGGGGCTCCGGTTGTGGTGGAGCGGCCGCCGGGGTAAAGCAGCCGGCCCGGCCCGGCTCGGGGTGTGGTGGAGCGGCCGCCCGGGTCAGGAAGCCGGCCCGGCCGAGCTCGGTCGGTTGTGGAGCGGCTCCCGGGTCAACCAGCTGGCCCGGGGGGGCTCCGGTTGTGGTGGAGCGGCCGCCGGGGTAAAGCAGCCGTCCCGGCCCGGCTCCAGGTGTGGTGGAGCGGCCTCCTGGGTTAGGAAGCCGGCCCGGCCGGGCTCGGTCTGTGGTGGAGCGGCCGCCCGGGTCAACCAGCTGGCCCGGGGGGGCTCCGGTTGTGGTGGTGCGGCCGCCGGGGTAAAGTAGCCGGCCTGGCCCGGCTCGGGGTGTGGTGGAGCGGCCGCCCGGGTCAGGAAGCCGGCCCGGCCGGGCTCGGTCGGTTGTGGAGCGGCTCCCGGGTCAACCAGCTGGCCCGGCGGGGCTCCGGTTGTGGTGGAGCGGCCGCCGGGGTAAAGCAGCCGATCGGGCCGGGCTCGGGGTGTGGTGGAGCGGTTGCCCGGGTAAGGAAGCCGGCCCGGCCGGGCTCGGTTGGTTGTGGAGCGGCCGCCCGGGTCAACCAGCTGGCCCGGCGGGGCTCCGGTTGTGGTGGAGCGGCCGCCGGGGTAAAGCAGCCGGCCCGGCCCGGCTCGGGGTGTGGTGGAGCGGCCGCCCGGGTCAGGAAACCGGCCCGGCCGGGCTCGGTTGGTTGTGGAGCGGCCGCCCGGGTCAACCAGCATGCCCGGCGGGGCTCCGGTTGTGGTGGAGCTGCCGCCGGGGTAAAGCAGCCGGCCCGGCCGGGCTGGGGGTGTGGGCGAGCGGCCGCCCGGGTCAGGAAGCCGGCCCGGCCGAGCTCGGTCGGTTGTGGAGCGGCTCCCGGGTCAACCAGCTGGCCCGGCGGGGCTCCGGTTGTGGTGGAGCGGCCGCCGGGGTAAAGAAGCCGATCCGGCCGGGCTCGGGGTGTGGTGGAGCGGCCGCCCGGGTCAGGAGGCCGGCCCGGCCAGGCTCGGTCTGTGGTGGAGCGGCCGCCCGGGTCAACCAGCTGGCCCGGCGGGGCTCCGGTTGTGGTGAAGCGGCCGGCGGGGTAAAGCAGCCGGCCCGGCCCGGCTCGAGGTGTGGTGGAGCGGCCTCCTGGGTTAGGAAGCCGGCCCGGCCGGGCTCGGTCTGTGGTGGAGCGGCCGCCCGGGTCAACCAGCTGGCCCGGGGGGGCTCCGGTTGTGGTGGAGCGGCCGCCGGGGTAAAGTAGCCGGCCCGGCCCGGCTCGGGGTGTGGTGGAGCGGCCGCCCCGGTCAGGAAGCCGGCCCGGCCGGGCTCGGTCGGTTGTGGAGCGGCTCCCGGGTCAACCAGCTGGCCCGGCGGGGCTCCGGTTGTGGTGGAGCGGCCGCCGGGGTAAAGCAGCCGGCCCGGCCGGGCTCGGGGTGTGGTGGAGCGGCCGCCCGGGTGAGGAAGCCGGCCCGGCCGGGCTCGGTCGGTTATGGAGCGGCCGCCCGGGTCAACCAGCTGGCCCGGCGGGGCTCCGGTTGTGGTGGAGCGGCCGCCGGGGTAAAGCAGCGGGCCCGGCCCGGCTCGAGGTGTGGTGGAGCGGCCTCCTGGGTTAGGAAGCCGGCCCGGCCGGGCTCGGTTGGTTGTGGAGCGGCCGCGCGGGTCAACCAGCTGGCCCGGCGGGGTTCCGGTTGTGGTGGAGCGGCCGCCGGGGTAAAGCAGCCGGCCCGGCCCGGCTCGGGGTGTGGTGGAGCGGCCGCCCGGGTCAGGAAGCCGGCCCGGCCGAGCTCGGTCGGTTGTGGAGCGGCTCCCGGGTCAACCAGCTGGCCCGGGGGGGCTCCGGTTGTGGTGGAGCGGCCGCCGGGGTCAACCAGCTGGCCCGGGGGGGCTCCGGTTGTGGTGGAGCGGCCGCCGGGGTAAAGCAGCCGGCCCGGCCCGGCTCGGGGTGTGGTGGAGCGGCCGCCCGGGTCAGGAAGCCGGCCCGGCCGGGCTCGGTCGGTTGTGGAGCGGCTCCCGGGTCAACCAGCTGGCCCGGCGGGGCTCCGGTTGTGGTGGAGCGGCCGCCGGGGTAAAGCAGCCGATCCGGCCGGGCTCGGGGTGTGGTGGAGCGGTTGCCCGGGTCAGGAAGCCGGCCCGGCCGGGCTCGGTTGGTTATGGAGCGGCCGCCCGGGTCAACCAGCTGGCCCGGCGTGGCTCCGGTTGTGGTGGAGCGGCCGCCGGGGTAAAGCAGCCGGCCCGGCCCGGCTCGGGGTGTGGTGGAGCGGCCGCCCGGGTCAGGAAACCGGCCCGGCCGGGCTCGGTCGGTTGTGGAGCGGCCGCCCGGGTCAACCAGCATGCCCGGCGGGGCTCCGGTTGTGGTGGAGCTGCCGCCGGGGGTAAAGCAGCCGGCCCGGCCGGGCTGGGGGTGTGGGCGAGCGGCCGCCCGGGTCAGGAAGCCGGCCCGGCCGAGCTCGGTCGGTTGTGGAGCGGCTCCCGGGTCAACCAGCTGGCCCGGCGGGGCTCCGGTTGTGGTGGAGCGGCCGCCGGGGTAAAGAAGCCGATCCGGCCGGGCTCGGGGTGTGGTGGAGCGGCCGCCCGGGTCAGGAGGCCGGCCCGGCCAGGCTCGGTCTGTGGTGGAGCGGCCGCCCGGGTCAACCAGCTGGCCCGGCGGGGCTCCGGTTGTGGTGGAGCGGCCGGCGGGGTAAAGCAGCCGGCCCGGCCCGGCTCGAGGTGTGGTGGAGCGGCCTCCTGGGTTAGGAAGCCGGCCCGGCCGGGCTCGGTCTGTGGTGGAGCGGCCGCCCGGGTCAACCAGCTGGTTCGGGGGGGCTCCGGTTGTGGTGGAGCGGCCGCCGGGGTAAAGTAGCCGGCCCGGCCCGGCTCGGGGTGTGGTGGAGCGGCCGCCCCGGTCAGGAAGCCGGCCCGGCCGGGCTCGGTCGGTTGTGGAGCGGCTCCCGGGTCAACCAGCTGGCGTGGCGGGGCTCCGGTTGTGGTGGAGCGGCCGCCGGGGTAAAGCAGCCGGCCCGGCCGGGCTGGGGTTGTGGTGGAGCGGCCCCCGGGGTCAGGAAGCCGGCCCGGCCGGGCTCGGTCGGTTGTGGAGCGGCCGCCCGGGTCAACCAGCTGGCCCGGCGGGGCTCCGGTTGTGGTGGAGCGGACGCCGTGGTAAAGCAGCCGGCCCGGCCGGGCTGGGGTTGTGGTGGAGCGGCCCCCGGGGTCAGGAAGCCGGCCCGGCCGGGCTCGGTCGGTTGTGGAGCGGCCGCCCGGGTCAACCAGCTGGCCCGGCGGGGCTCCGGTTGTGGTGGAGCGGCCGCCGGGGTAAAGCAGCCGGCCCGGCCCGGCTCGGGGTGTGGTGGAGCGGCCGCCCGGGTAAGGAAGCCGGCCCGGCTGGGCTCGGTCGGTTGTGGCGGCCGCCCGGGTCAACCAGCTGGCCCGGCGGGGATCCGGTTCTGGTGGAGCGGCCGCCGGGGTAAAGCAGCCGGCCCGGCCGGGCTCGGGGTGTGGTGGAGCGGCCGCCCGGTTCAGGAAGCCGGCCCGGCCGGGCTCGGTCGGTTATGGAGCGGCCGCCCGGGTCAACCAGCTGGCCCGGCGGGGCTCCGGTTGTGGTGGAGCGGCCGCCGGGATAAAGCAGCCGGCCCGGCCCGGCTCGAGGTGTGGTGGAGCAGCCTCCTGGGTTAGGAAGCCGGCCTGGCCGGGCTCGGTCTGTGGTGGAGCGGCCGCCCGGGTCAACCAGCTGGCCCGGGGGGGCTCCGGTTGTGGTGGAGCGGCCGCCGGGGTAAAGAAGCCGGCCCGTCCGGGCTCGGGGTGTGGTGGAGCGGCCGCCCGGGTCAGGAAGCCGGCCCGGCCGGGCTCGGTCGGTTGTGGAGCGGCCGCCCGGGTCAACCAGCTGGCCCGGCGGGGCTCCGGTTGTGGTGGAGCGGCCGCCGGGGTAAAGCAGCCGGCCCGGCCGGGCTGGGGGTGTGGTGGAGCGGCCGCCCGGGTCAGGAGGCCGGCCGGGCCAGGCTCGGTCTGTGGTGGAGAGGCCGCCCGGGTCAACCAGCTGGCCCGGCGGGGCTCCGGTTGTGGTGGAGCGGCCGCCGGGGTAAAGCAGCCGGCCCGGCCCGGCTCGGGGTGTGGTGGAGCGGCCGCCCGGGTAAGGAAGCCGGCCCGGCTGGGCTCGGTCGGTTGTGGCGGCCGCCCGGGTCAACCAGCTGGCCCGGCGGGGATCCGGTTCTGGTGGAGCGGCCGCCGGGGTAAAGCAGCCGGCCCGGCCGGGCTCAGGGTGTGGTGGAGCGGCCGCCCGGTTTAGGAAGCCGGCCCGGCCGGGCTCGGTCGGTTATGGAGCGGCCGCCCGGGTCAACCAGCTGGCCCGGCGGGGCTCCGGTTGTGGTGGAGCGGCCGCCGGGATAAAGCAGCCGGCCCGGCCCGGCTCGAGGTGTGGTGGAGCGGCCTCCTGGGTTAGGAAGCCGGCCTGGCCGGGCTCGGTCTGTGGTGGAGCGGCCGCCCGGGTCAACCAGCTGGCCCGGGGGGGCTCCGGTTGTGGTGGAGCGGCCGCCGGGGTAAAGCAGCCGGCCCGGCCCGGCTCGGGGTGTGGTGGAGCGGCCGCCCGGGTCAGGAAGCCGGCCCGTCCGAGCTCGGTCGGTTGTGGAGCGGCTCCCGGGTCAACCAGCTGGCCCGGCGGGGCTCTGGTTGTGGTGGAGCTGCCTCCGGGGTAAAGCAGCCGGCCCGGCCGGGCTGGGGGTGTGGTGGAGCGGCCGCCCGGGTCAGGAAGCCGGCCCGGCCGAGCTCGGTCGGTTGTGGAGCGGCTCCCGGGTCAACCAGCTGGCCCGGCGGGGCTCCGGTTGTGGTGGAGCGGCCGCCGGGGTAAAGCAGCCGGCCCGGCCCGGCTCATGGTGTGGTGGAGCGTCCGCCCGGGTCAGGAAACCGGCCCGGCGGGGCTCGGTTGGTTGTGGAGCGGCCGCCCGGGTCAACCAGCTGGCCCGGCGGGGCTCCGGTTGTGGTGGAGCTGCCGCCGGGGTAAAGCAGCCAGCCCGGCCGGGCTGGGGGTGTTGTGGAGCGGCCGCCCTGGTCAGGAAGCCCGCCCGGCCGAGCTCGGTCGGTTGTGGAGCGGCTCCCGGGTCAACCAGCTGGCCCGGCGGGGCTCCGGTTGTGGTGGAGCGGCCGCCGGGGTAAAGCAGCCGATCCGGCCGGGCTCGGGGTGTGGTGGAGCGGCTGCCCGGGTCAGGAAGCCGGCCCGGCCGGGCTCGGTCGGTTGTGGAGCGGCCGCCCGGGTCAACCAGCTTGCCCGGCGGGGCTCCGGTTGTGGTGGAGCGGCCGCCGGGGTAAAGAAGCCGGCCCGGCCGGGCTCGGGGTGTGGTGGAGCGGCCGCCCGGGTCAAGAGGCCGGCCCGGCCGGGCTCGGTCGGTTATGGAGGGGCCGCCCGGTTCAACCAGCTGGCCCGGCGGGGCTCCGGTTGTGGTGGAGCGGCCGCCGGGGTAAAGCAGCCGGCCCGGCCCGGCTCGGGGTGTGGTGGACCGGTCGCCCGGGTCAGGAAGCCGGCCCGGCCGAGCTCGGTCGGTTGTGGAGCAGCTCCCGGGTCAACCAGCTGGCCCGGCGCAGCTCCGGTTGTGGTGGAGCTGCCGCCGGGGTAAAGCAGCCGGCCCGGCCGGGCTGGGGGTGTGGTGGAGCGGCCGCCCGGGTCAGGAAGCCGGCCCGGCCGAGCTCGGTCGGTTGTGGAGTGGCTCCCGGGTCAACCAGCTGGCCCGGCGGGGCTCCGGTTGTGGTGGAGCGGCCGCCGGGGTAAAGCAGCCGATCCGGCCGGGCTCGGGGTGTGGTGGAGCGGCTGCCCGTGTCAGGAAGCCGGCCCGGCCGGGCTCGGTTGGTTGTGGAGCGGCCGCCCGGGTCAACCAGCTGGCCCGGCGGGGCTCCGGTTGTGGTGGAGCGGCCGCCGGGGTAAAGAAGCCGGCCCGTCCGGGCTCGGGGTGTGGTGGAGCGGCCGCCCGGGTCAGGAAGCCGGCCCGGCCGGGCTCGGTCGGTTGTGGAGCGGCCGCCCGGGTCAACCAGCTGGCCCGGCGGGGCTCCGGTTGTGGTGGAGCGGCCGCCGGGGTAAAGCAGCCGGCCCGGCCGGGCTGGGGGTGTGGTGGAGCGGCCGCCCGGGTCAAGAGGCCGGCCCGGCCAGGCTCGGTCTGTGGTGGAGAGGCCGCCCGGGTCAACCAGCTGGCCCGGCGGGTCTCCGGTTGTGGTGGAGCGGCCGCCGGGGTAAAGCAGCCGGCCCGGCCCGGCTCGAGGTGTGGTGGAGCGGCCTCCTGGGTTAAAAAGCCGGCCCGGCCGGGCTCGGTCTGTGGTGGAGCGGCCGCCCGGGTCAACCAGCTGGCCCGGGGGGGCTCCGGTTGTGGTGGAGCGGCCGCCGGGGTAAAGCAGCCGGCCCGGCCCGGCTCGGGGTGTGGTGGAGCGGCCGCCCGGGTCAGGAAGCCGGCCCGGCCGAGCTCGGTCGGTTGTGGAGCGGCTCCCGGGTCAACCAGCTGGCCCGGGGGGGCTCCGGTTGTGGTGGAGCGGCCGCCGGGGTAAAGCAGCCGTCCCGGCCCGGCTCCAGGTGTGGTGGAGCGGCCTCCTGGGTTAGGAAGCCGGCCCGGCCGGGCTCGGTCTGTGGTGGAGCGGCCGCCCGGGTCAACCAGCTGGCCCGGGGGGGCTCCGGTTGTGGTGGTGCGGCCGCCGGGGTAAAGTAGCCGGCCTGGCCCGGCTCGGGGTGTGGTGGAGCGGCCGCCCGGGTCAGGAAGCCGGCCCGGCCGGGCTCGGTCGGTTGTGGAGCGGCTCCCGGGTCAACCAGCTGGCCCGGCGGGGCTCCGGTTGTGGTGGAGCGGCCGCCGGGGTAAAGCAGCCGATCCGGCCGGGCTCGGGGTGTGGTGGAGCGGTTGCCCGGGTAAGGAAGCCGGCCCGGCCGGGCTCGGTTGGTTGTGGAGCGGCCGCCCGGGTCAACCAGCTGGCCCGGCGGGGCTCCGGTTGTGGTGGAGCGGCCGCCGGGGTAAAGCAGCCGGCCCGGCCCGGCTCGGGGTGTGGTGGAGCGGCCGCCCGGGTCAGGAAACCGGCCCGGCCGGGCTCGGTTGGTTGTGGAGCGGCCGCCCGGGTCAACCAGCATGCCCGGCGGGGCTCCGGTTGTGGTGGAGCTGCCGCCGGGGTAAAGCAGCCGGCCCGGCCGGGCTGGGGGTGTGGGCGAGCGGCCGCCCGGGTCAGGAAGCCGGCCCGGCCGAGCTCGGTCGGTTGTGGAGCGGCTCCCGGGTCAACCAGCTGGCCCGGCGGGGCTCCGGTTGTGGTGGAGCGGCCGCCGGGGTAAAGAAGCCGATCCGGCCGGGCTCGGGGTGTGGTGGAGCGGCCGCCCGGGTCAGGAGGCCGGCCCGGCCAGGCTCGGTCTGTGGTGGAGCGGCCGCCCGGGTCAACCAGCTGGCCCGGCGGGGCTCCGGTTGTGGTGAAGCGGCCGGCGGGGTAAAGCAGCCGGCCCGGCCCGGCTCGAGGTGTGGTGGAGCGGCCTCCTGGGTTAGGAAGCCGGCCCGGCCGGGCTCGGTCTGTGGTGGAGCGGCCGCCCGGGTCAACCAGCTGGCCCGGGGGGGCTCCGGTTGTGGTGGAGCGGCCGCCGGGGTAAAGTAGCCGGCCCGGCCCGGCTCGGGGTGTGGTGGAGCGGCCGCCCCGGTCAGGAAGCCGGCCCGGCCGGGCTCGGTCGGTTGTGGAGCGGCTCCCGGGTCAACCAGCTGGCCCGGCGGGGCTCCGGTTGTGGTGGAGCGGCCGCCGGGGTAAAGCAGCCGGCCCGGCCGGGCTCGGGGTGTGGTGGAGCGGCCGCCCGGGTGAGGAAGCCGGCCCGGCCGGGCTCGGTCGGTTATGGAGCGGCCGCCCGGGTCAACCAGCTGGCCCGGCGGGGCTCCGGTTGTGGTGGAGCGGCCGCCGGGGTAAAGCAGCGGGCCCGGCCCGGCTCGAGGTGTGGTGGAGCGGCCTCCTGGGTTAGGAAGCCGGCCCGGCCGGGCTCGGTTGGTTGTGGAGCGGCCGCGCGGGTCAACCAGCTGGCCCGGCGGGGTTCCGGTTGTGGTGGAGCGGCCGCCGGGGTAAAGCAGCCGGCCCGGCCCGGCTCGGGGTGTGGTGGAGCGGCCGCCCGGGTCAGGAAGCCGGCCCGGCCGAGCTCGGTCGGTTGTGGAGCGGCTCCCGGGTCAACCAGCTGGCCCGGGGGGGCTCCGGTTGTGGTGGAGCGGCCGCCGGGGTCAACCAGCTGGCCCGGGGGGGCTCCGGTTGTGGTGGAGCGGCCGCCGGGGTAAAGCAGCCGGCCCGGCCCGGCTCGGGGTGTGGTGGAGCGGCCGCCCGGGTCAGGAAGCCGGCCCGGCCGGGCTCGGTCGGTTGTGGAGCGGCTCCCGGGTCAACCAGCTGGCCCGGCGGGGCTCCGGTTGTGGTGGAGCGGCCGCCGGGGTAAAGCAGCCGATCCGGCCGGGCTCGGGGTGTGGTGGAGCGGTTGCCCGGGTCAGGAAGCCGGCCCGGCCGGGCTCGGTTGGTTATGGAGCGGCCGCCCGGGTCAACCAGCTGGCCCGGCGTGGCTCCGGTTGTGGTGGAGCGGCCGCCGGGGTAAAGCAGCCGGCCCGGCCCGGCTCGGGGTGTGGTGGAGCGGCCGCCCGGGTCAGGAAACCGGCCCGGCCGGGCTCGGTCGGTTGTGGAGCGGCCGCCCGGGTCAACCAGCATGCCCGGCGGGGCTCCGGTTGTGGTGGAGCTGCCGCCGGGGTAAAGCAGCCGGCCCGGCCGGGCTGGGGGTGTGGGCGAGCGGCCGCCCGGGTCAGGAAGCCGGCCCGGCCGAGCTCGGTCGGTTGTGGAGCGGCTCCCGGGTCAACCAGCTGGCCCGGCGGGGCTCCGGTTGTGGTGGAGCGGCCGCCGGGGTAAAGAAGCCGATCCGGCCGGGCTCGGGGTGTGGTGGAGCGGCCGCCCGGGTCAGGAGGCCGGCCCGGCCAGGCTCGGTCTGTGGTGGAGCGGCCGCCCGGGTCAACCAGCTGGCCCGGCGGGGCTCCGGTTGTGGTGGAGCGGCCGGCGGGGTAAAGCAGCCGGCCCGGCCCGGCTCGAGGTGTGGTGGAGCGGCCTCCTGGGTTAGGAAGCCGGCCCGGCCGGGCTCGGTCTGTGGTGGAGCGGCCGCCCGGGTCAACCAGCTGGTTCGGGGGGGCTCCGGTTGTGGTGGAGCGGCCGCCGGGGTAAAGTAGCCGGCCCGGCCCGGCTCGGGGTGTGGTGGAGCGGCCGCCCCGGTCAGGAAGCCGGCCCGGCCGGGCTCGGTCGGTTGTGGAGCGGCTCCCGGGTCAACCAGCTGGCGTGGCGGGGCTCCGGTTGTGGTGGAGCGGCCGCCGGGGTAAAGCAGCCGGCCCGGCCGGGCTGGGGTTGTGGTGGAGCGGCCCCCGGGGTCAGGAAGCCGGCCCGGCCGGGCTCGGTCGGTTGTGGAGCGGCCGCCCGGGTCAACCAGCTGGCCCGGCGGGGCTCCGGTTGTGGTGGAGCGGACGCCGTGGTAAAGCAGCCGGCCCGGCCGGGCTGGGGTTGTGGTGGAGCGGACCCCGGGGTCAGGAAGCCGGCCCGGCCGGGCTCGGTCGGTTGTGGAGCGGCCGCCCGGGTCAACCAGCTGGCCCGGCGGGGCTCCGGTTGTGGTGGAGCGGCCGCCGGGGTAAAGCAGCCGGCCCGGCCCGGCTCGGGGTGTGGTGGAGCGGCCGCCCGGGTAAGGAAGCCGGCCCGGCTGGGCTCGGTCGGTTGTGGCGGCCGCCCGGGTCAACCAGCTGGCCCGGCGGGGATCCGGTTCTGGTGGAGCGGCCGCCGGGGTAAAGCAGCCGGCCCGGCCGGGCTCGGGGTGTGGTGGAGCGGCCGCCCGGTTCAGGAAGCCGGCCCGGCCGGGCTCGGTCGGTTATGGAGCGGCCGCCCGGGTCAACCAGCTGGCCCGGCGGGGCTCCGGTTGTGGTGGAGCGGCCGCCGGGATAAAGCAGCCGGCCCGGCCCGGCTCGAGGTGTGGTGGAGCAGCCTCCTGGGTTAGGAAGCCGGCCTGGCCGGGCTCGGTCTGTGGTGGAGCGGCCGCCCGGGTCAACCAGCTGGCCCGGGGGGGCTCCGGTTGTGGTGGAGCGGCCGCCGGGGTAAAGCAGCCGGCCCGGCCCGGCTCGGGGTGTGGTGGAGCGGCCGCCCGGGTCAGGAAGCCGGCCCGTCCGAGCTCGGTCGGTTGTGGAGCGGCTCCCGGGTCAACCAGCTGGCCCGGCGGGGCTCTGGTTGTGGTGGAGCTGCCTCCGGGGTAAAGCAGCCGGCCCGGCCGGGCTGGGGGTGTGGTGGAGCGGCCGCCCGGGTCAGGAAGCCGGCCCGGCCGAGCTCGGTCGGTTGTGGAGCGGCTCCCGGGTCAACCAGCTGGCCCGGCGGGGCTCCGGTTGTGGTGGAGCGGCCGCCGGGGTAAAGCAGCCGATCCGGCCGGGCTCGGGGTGTGGTGGAGCGGCTGCCCGGGTCAGGAAGCCGGCCCGGCCGGGCTCGGTTGGTTGTGGAGCGGCCGCCCGGGTCAACCAGCTGGCCCGGCGGGGCTCCGGTTGTGGTGGAGCGGCCGCCGGGGTAAAGCAGCCGGCCCGGCCCGGCTCATGGTGTGGTGGAGCGTCCGCCCGGGTCAGGAAACCGGCCCGGCGGGGCTCGGTTGGTTGTGGAGCGGCCGCCCGGGTCAACCAGCATGCCCGGCGGGGCTCCGGTTGTGGTGGAGCTGCCGCCGGGGTAAAGCAGCCAGCCCGGCCGGGCTGGGGGTGTTGTGGAGCGGCCGCCCGGGTCAGGAAGCCCGCCCGGCCGAGCTCGGTCGGTTGTGGAGCGGCTCCCGGGTCAACCAGCTGGCCCGGCGGGGCTCCGGTTGTGGTGGAGCGGCCGCCGGGGTAAAGCAGCCGATCCGGCCGGGCTCGGGGTGTGGTGGAGCGGCTGCCCGGGTCAGGAAGCCGGCCCGGCCGGGCTCGGTCGGTTGTGGAGCGGCCGCCCGGGTCAACCAGCTTGCCCGGCGGGGCTCCGGTTGTGGTGGAGCGGCCGCCGGGGTAAAGAAGCCGGCCCGGCCGGGCTCGGGGTGTGGTGGAGCGGCCGCCCGGGTCAAGAGGCCGGCCCGGCCGGGCTCGGTCGGTTATGGAGCGGCCGCCCGGTTCAACCAGCTGGCCCGGCGGGGCTCCGGTTGTGGTGGAGCGGCCGCCGGGGTAAAGCAGCCGGCCCGGCCCGGCTCGGGGTGTGGTGGAGCGGTCGCCCGGGTCAGGAAGCCGGCCCGGCCGAGCTCGGTCGGTTGTGGAGCAGCTCCCGGGTCAACCAGCTGGCCCGGCGCAGCTCCGGTTGTGGTGGAGCGGCCGCCGGGGTAAAGCAGCCGATCCGGCCGGGCTCGGGGTGTGGTGGAGCGGCTGCCCGGGTCAGGAAGCCGGCCCGGCCGGGCTCGGTTGGTTGTGGAGCGGCCGCCCGGGTCAACCAGCTGGCCCGGCGGGGCTCCGGTTGTGGTGGAGCGGCCGCCGGGGTAAAGAAGCCGGCCCGTCCGGGCTCGGGGTGTGGTGGAGCGGCCGCCCGGGTCAGGAAGCCGGCCCGGCCGGGCTCGGTCGGTTGTGGAGCGGCCGCCCGGGTCAACCAGCTGGCCCGGCGGGGCTCCGGTTGTGGTGGAGCGGCCGCCGGGGTAAAGCAGCCGGCCCGGCCGGGCTGGGGGTGTGGTGGAGCGGCCGCCCGGGTCAGGAGGCCGGCCGGGCCAGGCTCGGTCTGTGGTGGAGAGGCCGCCCGGGTCAACCAGCTGGCCCGGCGGGGCTCCGGTTGTGGTGGAGCGGCCGCCGGGGTAAAGCAGCCGGCCCGGCCGGGCTCGGGGTGTGGTGGAGCGGCCGCCCGGGTCAGGAAGCCGGCCCGGCCGGGCTCGGTCGGTTATGGAGCGGCCGCCCGGGTCAACCAGCTGTCCCGGCGGGGCTCCGGTTGTGGTGGAGCGGCCGGCGGGGTAAAGCAGCCGGCCCGGCCCGGCTCGAGGTGTGGTGGAGCGGCCTCCTGGGTTAGGAAGCCGGCCCGGCCGGGCTCGGTCTGTGGTGGAGCGGCCGCCCGGGTCAACCAGCTGGCCCGGGGGGGCTCCGGTTGTGGTGGAGCGGCCGCCGGGGTAAAGTAGCCGGCCCGGCCCGGCTCGGGGTGTGGTGGAGCGGCCGCCCCGGTCAGGAAGCCGGCCCGGCCGGGCTCGGTCGGTTGTGGAGCGGCTCCCGGGTCAACCAGCTGGCCCGGCGGGGCTCCGGTTGTGGTGGAGTGGCCGCCGGGGTAAAGCAGCCGGCCCGGCCGGGCTGGTGTTGTGGTGGAGCGGCCGCCCGGTTCAGGAAGCCGGCCCGGCCGGGCTCGGTCGGTTATGGAGCGGCCGCCCGGGTCAACCAGCTGGCCCGGCGGGGCTCCGGTTGTGGTGGAGCGGCCGCCGGGATAAAGCAGCCGGCCCGGCCAGGCTCGAGGTGTGGTGGAGCGGCCTCCTGGGTTAGGAAGCCGGCCTGGCCGGGCTCGGTCTGTGGTGGAGCGGCCGCCCGGGTCAACCAGCTGGCCCGGGGGGGCTCCGGTTGTGGTGGAGCGGCCGCCGGGGTAAAGCAGCCGGCCCGGCCCGGCTCGGGGTGTGGTGGAGCGGTCGCCCGGGTCAGGAAGCCGGACCGGCCGAGCTCGGTCGGTTGTGGAGCAGCTCCCGGGTCAACCAGCTGGCCCGGCGCAGCTCCGGTTGTGGTGGAGCTGCCGCCGGGGTAAAGCAGCCGGCCCGGCCGGGCTGGGGGTGTGGTGGAGCGGCCGCCCGGGTCAGGAAGCCGGCCCGGCCGAGCTCGGTCGGTTGTGGAGCGGCTCCCGGGTCAACCAGCTGGCCCGGCGGGGCTCCGGTTGTGGTGGAGCGGCCGCCGGGGTAAAGCAGCCGATCCGGCCGGGCTCGGGGTGTGGTGGAGCGGCTGCCCGGGTCAGGAAGCCGGCCCGGCCGGGCTCGGTTGGTTGTGGAGCGGCCGCCCGGGTCAACCAGCTGGCCCGGCGGGGCTCCGGTTGTGGTGGAGCGGCCGCCGGGGTAAAGAAGCCGGCCCGTCCGGGCTCGGGGTGTGGTGGAGCGGCCGCCCGGGTCAGGAAGCCGGCCCGGCCGGGCTCGGTCGGTTGTGGAGCGGCCGCCCGGGTCAACCAGCTGGCCCGGCGGGGCTCCGGTTGTGGTGGAGCGGCCGCCGGGGTAAAGCAGCCGGCCCGGCCGGGCTGGGGGTGTGGTGGAGCGGCCGCCCGGGTCAGGAGGCCGGCCGGGCCAGGCTCGGTCTGTGGTGGAGAGGCCGCCCGGGTCAACCAGCTGGCCCGGCGGGGCTCCGGTTGTGGTGGAGCGGCCGCCGGGGTAAAGCAGCCGGCCCGGCCGGGCTCGGGGTGTGGTGGAGCGGCCGCCCGGGTCAGGAAGCCGGCCCGGCCGGGCTCGGTCGGTTATGGAGCGGCCGCCCGGGTCAACCAGCTGTCCCGGCGGGGCTCCGGTTGTGGTGGAGCGGCCGGCGGGGTAAAGCAGCCGGCCCGGCCCGGCTCGAGGTGTGGTGGAGCGGCCTCCTGGGTTAGGAAGCCGGCCCGGCCGGGCTCGGTCTGTGGTGGAGCGGCCGCCCGGGTCAACCAGCTGGCCCGGGGGGGCTCCGGTTGTGGTGGAGCGGCCGCCGGGGTAAAGTAGCCGGCCCGGCCCGGCTCGGGGTGTGGTGGAGCGGCCGCCCCGGTCAGGAAGCCGGCCCGGCCGGGCTCGGTCGGTTGTGGAGCGGCTCCCGGGTCAACCAGCTGGCCCGGCGGGGCTCCGGTTGTGGTGGAGTGGCCGCCGGGGTAAAGCAGCCGGCCCGGCCGGGCTCGGGGTGTGGTGGAGCGGCCGCCCGGTTCAGGAAGCCGGCCCGGCCGGGCTCGGTCGGTTATGGAGCGGCCGCCCGGGTCAACCAGCTGGCCCGGCGGGGCTCCGGTTGTGGTGGAGCTGCCTCCGGGGTAAAGCAGCCGGCTCGGCCGGGCTGGGGGTGTGGTGGAGCGGCCGCCCGGGTCAGGAAGCCGGCCCGGCCGAGCTCGGTCGGTTGTGGAGCGGCTCCCGGGTCAACCAGCTGGCCCGGCGGGGCTCCGGTTGTGGTGGAGCGGCCGCCGGGGTAAAGCAGCCGATCCGGCCGGGCTCGGGGTGTGATGGAGCGCCTGCCCGGGTCAGGAAGCCGGCCCGGCCGGGCTCGGTTGGTTGTGGAGCGGCCGCCCGGGTCAACCAGCTGGCCCGGCGGGGCTCCGGTTGTGGTGGAGCGGCCGCCGGGGTAAAGCAGCCGGCCCGGCCCGGCTCGGGGTGTGGTGGAGCGGCCGCCCGGGTCAGGAAACCGGCCCGGCCGGGCTCGGTTGGTTCTGGAGCGGCCGCCCGGGTCAACCAGCTGGCCCGGCGGGGCTCCGGTTGTGGTGGAGCTGCCGCCGGGGTAAAGCAGCCAGCCCGGCCGGGCTGGGGGTGTTGTGGAGCGGCCGCCCGGGTCAGGAAGCCGGCCCGGCCGAGCTCGGTCGGTTGTGGAGCGGCTCCCGGGTCAACCAGCTGGCCCGGCGGGGCTCCGGTTGTGGTGGAGCGGCCGCCGGGGTAAAGCAGCCGATCCGGCCAGGCTCGGGGTGTGGTGGAGCGGCTGCCCGGGTCAGGAAGCCGGCCCGGCCGGGCTCGGTCGGTTGTGGAGCGGCCGCCCGGGTCAACCAGCTTGCCCGGCGGGGCTCCGGTTGTGGTGGAGCGGCCGCCGGGGTAAAGAAGCCGGCCCGGCCGGGCTCGGGGTGTGGTGGCGCGGCCGCCCGGGTCAAGAAGCCGGCCCGGCCGGGCTCGGTCGGTTATGGAGCGGCCGCCCGGTTCAACCAGCTGGCCCGGCGGGGCTCCGGTTGTGGTGGAGCGGCCGGCGGGGTAAAGCAGCCGGCCCGGCCCGGCTCGGGGTGTGGTGGAGCGGCCGCCCGGGTCAGGAAGCCGGCCCGGCCGAGCTCGGTCGGTTGTGGAGCGGCTCCCGGGTCAACCAGCTGGCCCGGCGCAGCTCCGGTTTTGGTGGAGCTGCCGCCGGGGTAAAGCAGCCGGCCCGGCCGGGCTGGGGGTGTGGTGGAGCGGCCGCCCGGGTCAGGAAGCCGGCCCGGCCGAGCTCGGTCGGTTGTGGAGCGGCTCCCGGGTCAACCAGCTGGCCCGGCGGGGCTCCGGTTGTGGTGGAGCGGCCGCCGTGGTAAAGCAGCCGATCCGGCCGGGCTCGGGGTGTGGTGGAGCGGCTGCCCGGGTCAGGAAGCCGGCCCGGCCGGGCTCGGTTGGTTGTGGAGCGGCCGCCCGGGTCAACCAGCTGGCCCGGCGGGGCTCCGGTTGTGGTGGAGCGGCCGCCGGGGTAAAGAAGCCGGCCCGTCCGGGCTCGGGGTGTGGTGGAGCGGCCGCCCGGGTCAGGAAGCCGGCCCGGCCGAGCTCGGTCGGTTGTGGAGCGGCCGCCCGGGTCAACCAGCTGGCCCGGCGGGGCTCCGGTTGTGGTGGAGCGGCCGCCGGGGTAAAGCAGCCGGCCCGGCCGGGCTGGGGGTGTGGTGGAGCGGCCGCCCGGGTCAAGAGGCCGGCCCGGCCAGGCTCGGTCTGTGGTGGAGAGGCCGCCCGGGTCAACCAGCTGGCCCGGCGGGTCTCCGGTTGTGGTGGAGCGGCCGCCGGGGTAAAGCAGCCGGCCCGGCCCGGCTCGAGGTGTGGTGGAGCGGCCTCCTGGGTTAAAAAGCCGGCCCGGCCGGGCTCGGTCTGTGGTGGAGCGGCCGCCCGGGTCAACCAGCTGGCCCGGGGGGGCTCCGGTTGTGGTGGAGCGGCCGCCGGGGTAAAGCAGCCGGCCCGGCCCGGCTCGGGGTGTGGTGGAGCGGCCGCCCGGGTCAGGAAGCCGGCCCGGCCGAGCTCGGTCGGTTGTGGAGCGGCTCCCGGGTCAACCAGCTGGCCCGGGGGGGCTCCGGTTGTGGTGGAGCGGCCGCCGGGGTAAAGCAGCCGTCCCGGCCCGGCTCCAGGTGTGGTGGAGCGGCCTCCTGGGTTAGGAAGCCGGCCCGGCCGGGCTCGGTCTGTGGTGGAGCGGCCGCCCGGGTCAACCAGCTGGCCCGGGGGGGCTCCGGTTGTGGTGGTGCGGCCGCCGGGGTAAAGTAGCCGGCCTGGCCCGGCTCGGGGTGTGGTGGAGCGGCCGCCCGGGTCAGGAAGCCGGCCCGGCCGGGCTCGGTCGGTTGTGGAGCGGCTCCCGGGTCAACCAGCTGGCCCGGCGGGGCTCCGGTTGTGGTGGAGCGGCCGCCGGGGTAAAGCAGCCGATCGGGCCGGGCTCGGGGTGTGGTGGAGCGGTTGCCCGGGTAAGGAAGCCGGCCCGGCCGGGCTCGGTTGGTTGTGGAGCGGCCGCCCGGGTCAACCAGCTGGCCCGGCGGGGCTCCGGTTGTGGTGGAGCGGCCGCCGGGGTAAAGCAGCCGGCCCGGCCCGGCTCGGGGTGTGGTGGAGCGGCCGCCCGGGTCAGGAAACCGGCCCGGCCGGGCTCGGTTGGTTGTGGAGCGGCCGCCCGGGTCAACCAGCATGCCCGGCGGGGCTCCGGTTGTGGTGGAGCTGCCGCCGGGGTAAAGCAGCCGGCCCGGCCGGGCTGGGGGTGTGGGCGAGCGGCCGCCCGGGTCAGGAAGCCGGCCCGGCCGAGCTCGGTCGGTTGTGGAGCGGCTCCCGGGTCAACCAGCTGGCCCGGCGGGGCTCCGGTTGTGGTGGAGCGGCCGCCGGGGTAAAGAAGCCGATCCGGCCGGGCTCGGGGTGTGGTGGAGCGGCCGCCCGGGTCAGGAGGCCGGCCCGGCCAGGCTCGGTCTGTGGTGGAGCGGCCGCCCGGGTCAACCAGCTGGCCCGGCGGGGCTCCGGTTGTGGTGAAGCGGCCGGCGGGGTAAAGCAGCCGGCCCGGCCCGGCTCGAGGTGTGGTGGAGCGGCCTCCTGGGTTAGGAAGCCGGCCCGGCCGGGCTCGGTCTGTGGTGGAGCGGCCGCCCGGGTCAACCAGCTGGCCCGGGGGGGCTCCGGTTGTGGTGGAGCGGCCGCCGGGGTAAAGTAGCCGGCCCGGCCAGGCTCGGGGTGTGGTGGAGCGGCCGCCCCGGTCAGGAAGCCGGCCCGGCCGGGCTCGGTCGGTTGTGGAGCGGCTCCCGGGTCAACCAGCTGGCCCGGCGGGGCTCCGGTTGTGGTGGAGCGGCCGCCGGGGTAAAGCAGCCGGCCCGGCCGGGCTCGGGGTGTGGTGGAGCGGCCGCCCGGGTGAGGAAGCCGGCCCGGCCGGGCTCGGTCGGTTATGGAGCGGCCGCCCGGGTCAACCAGCTGGCCCGGCGGGGCTCCGGTTGTGGTGGAGCGGCCGCCGGGGTAAAGCAGCGGGCCCGGCCCGGCTCGAGGTGTGGTGGAGCGGCCTCCTGGGTTAGGAAGCCGGCCTGGCCGGGCTCGGTCTGTGGTGGAGCGGCCGCCCGGGTCAACCAGCTGGCCCGGGGGGGCTCCGGTTGTGGTGGAGCGGCCGCCGGGGTAAAGCAGCCGGCCCGGCCCGGCTCGGGGTGTGGTGGAGCGGCCGCCCGGGTCAGGAAGCCGGCCCGGCCGAGCTCGGTCGGTTGTGGAGCGGCTCCCGGGTCAACCAGCTGGCCCGGCGGGGCTCCGGTTGTGGTGGAGCGGCCGCCGGGGTAAAGCAGCCGGCCCGGCCCGGCTCGGGGTGTGGTGGAGCGGCCGCCCGGGTCAGGAAACCGGCCCGGCCGGGCTCGGTTGGTTGTGGAGCGGCCGCCCGGGTCAACCAGCATGCCCGGCGGGGCTCCGGTTGTGGTGGAGCTGCCGCCGGGGAAAGCAGCCGGCCCGGCCGGGCTGGGGGTGTGGTGGAGCGGCCGCCCGAGTCAGGAAGCCGGCCCGGCCGAGCTCGGTCGGTTGTGGAGCGGCTCCCGGGTCAACCAGCTGGCCCGGCGGGGCTCCGGTTGTGGTGGAGCGGCCGCCGGGGTAAAGAAGCCGATCCGGCCGGGCTCGGGGTGTGGTGGAGCGGCTGCCCGGGTCAGGAAGCCGGCCCGGCCGGGCTCGGTTGGTTGTGGAGCGGCCGCGCGGGTCAACCAGCTGGCCCGGCGGGGTTCCGGTTGTGGTGGAGCGGCCGCCGGGGTAAAGCAGCCGGCCCGGCCCGGCTCGGGGTGTGGTGGAGCGGCCGCCCGGGTCAGGAAGCCGGCCCGGCCGAGCTCGGTCGGTTGTGGAGCGGCTCCCGGGTCAACCAGCTGGCCCGGGGGGGCTCCGGTTGTGGTGGAGCGGCCGCCGGGGTCAACCAGCTGGCCCGGGGGGGCTCCGGTTGTGGTGGAGCGGCCGCCGGGGTAAAGCAGCCGGCCCGGCCCGGCTCGGGGTGTGGTGGAGCGGCCGCCCGGGTCAGGAAGCCGGCCCGGCCGGGCTCGGTCGGTTGTGGAGCGGCTCCCGGGTCAACCAGCTGGCCCGGCGGGGCTCCGGTTGTGGTGGAGCGGCCGCCGGGGTAAAGCAGCCGATCCGGCCGGGCTCGGGGTGTGGTGGAGCGGTTGCCCGGGTCAGGAAGCCGGCCCGGCCGGGCTCGGTTAATTATGGAGCGGCCGCCCGGGTCAACCAGCTGGCCCGGCGTGGCTCCGGTTGTGGTGGAGCGGCCGCCGGGGTAAAGCAGCCGGCCCGGCCCGGCTCGGGGTGTGGTGGAGCGGCCGCCCGGGTCAGGAAACCGGCCCGGCCGGGCTCGGTCGGTTGTGGAGCGGCCGCCCGGGTCAACCAGCATGCCCGGCGGGGCTCCGGTTGTGGTGGAGCTGCCGCCGGGGTAAAGCAGCCGGCCCGGCCGGGCTGGGGGTGTGGGCGAGCGGCCGCCCGGGTCAGGAAGCCGGCCCGGCCGAGCTCGGTCGGTTGTGGAGCGGCTCCCGGGTCAACCAGCTGGCCCGGCGGGGCTCCGGTTGTGGTGGAGCGGCCGCCGGGGTAAAGAAGCCGATCCGGCCGGGCTCGGGGTGTGGTGGAGCGGCCGCCCGGGTCAGGAGGCCGGCCCGGCCAGGCTCGGTCTGTGGTGGAGCGGCCGCCCGGGTCAACCAGCTGGCCCGGCGGGGCTCCGGTTGTTGTGGAGCGGCCGGCGGGGTAAAGCAGCCGGCCCGGCCCGGCTCGAGGTGTGGTGGAGCGGCCTCCTGGGTTAGGAAGCCGGCCCGGCCGGGCTCGGTCTGTGGTGGAGCGGCCGCCCGGGTCAACCAGCTGGCCCGGGGGGGCTCCGGTTGTGGTGGAGCGGCCGCCGGGGTAAAGTAGCCGGCCCGGCCCGGCTCGGGGTGTGGTGGAGCGGCCGCCCCGGTCAGGAAGCCGGCCCGGCCGGGCTCGGTCGGTTGTGGAGCGGCTCCCGGGTCAACCAGCTGGCCCGGCGGGGCTCCGGTTGTGGTGGAGCGGCCGCCGGGGTAAAGCAGCCGGCCCGGCCGGGCTGGTGTTGTGGTGGAGCGGCCCCCGGGGTCAGGAAGCCGGCCCGGCCGGGCTCGGTCGGTTGTGGAGCGGCCGCCCGGGTCAACCAGCTGGCCCGGCGGGGCTCCGGTTGTGGTGGAGCGGCCGCCGGGGTAAAGCAGCCGGCCCGGCCCGGCTCGGGGTGTGGTGGAGCGGTCGCCCGGGTCAGGAAGCCGGCCCGGCCGAGCTCGGTCGGTTGTGGAGCAGCTCCCGGGTCAACCAGCTGGCCCGGCGCAGCTCCGGTTGTGGTGGAGCTGCCGCCGGGGTAAAGCAGCCGGCCCGGCCGGGCTGGGGGTGTGGTGGAGCGGCCGCCCGGGTCAGGAAGCCGGCCCGGCCGAGCTCGGTCGGTTGTGGAGCGGCTCCCGGGTCAACCAGCTGGCCCGGCGGGGCTCCGGTTGTGGTGGAGCGGCCGCCGGGGTAAAGCAGCCGATCCGGCCGGGCTCGGGGTGTGGTGGAGCGGCTGCCCGGGTCAGGAAGCCGGCCCGGCCGGGCTCGGTTGGTTGTGGAGCGGCCGCCCGGGTCAACCAGCTGGCCCGGCGGGGCTCCGGTTGTGGTGGAGCGGCCGCCGGGGTAAAGAAGCCGGCCCGTCCGGGCTCGGGGTGTGGTGGAGCGGCCGCCCGGGTCAGGAAGCCGGCCCGGCCGGGCTCGGTCGGTTGTGGAGCGGCCGCCCGGGTCAACCAGCTGGCCCGGCGGGGCTCCGGTTGTGGTGGAGCGGCCGCCGGGGTAAAGCAGCCGGCCCGGCCGGGCTGGGGGTGTGGTGGAGCGGCCGCCCGGGTCAGGAGGCCGGCCGGGCCAGGCTCGGTCTGTGGTGGAGAGGCCGCCCGGGTCAACCAGCTGGCCCGGCGGGGCTCCGGTTGTGGTGGAGCGGCCGCCGGGGTAAAGCAGCCGGCCCGGCCGGGCTCGGGGTGTGGTGGAGCGGCCGCCCGGGTCAGGAAGCCGGCCCGGCCGGGCTCGGTCGGTTATGGAGCGGCCGCCCGGGTCAACCAGCTGTCCCGGCGGGGCTCCGGTTGTGGTGGAGCGGCCGGCGGGGTAAAGCAGCCGGCCCGGCCCGGCTCGAGGTGTGGTGGAGCGGCCTCCTGGGTTAGGAAGCCGGCCCGGCCGGGCTCGGTCTGTGGTGGAGCGGCCGCCCGGGTCAACCAGCTGGCCCGGGGGGGCTCCGGTTGTGGTGGAGCGGCCGCCGGGGTAAAGTAGCCGGCCCGGCCCGGCTCGGGGTGTGGTGGAGCGGCCGCCCCGGTCAGGAAGCCGGCCCGGCCGGGCTCGGTCGGTTGTGGAGCGGCTCCCGGGTCAACCAGCTGGCCCGGCGGGGCTCCGGTTGTGGTGGAGTGGCCGCCGGGGTAAAGCAGCCGGCCCGGCCGGGCTGGTGTTGTGGTGGAGCGGCCGCCCGGTTCAGGAAGCCGGCCCGGCCGGGCTCGGTCGGTTATGGAGCGGCCGCCCGGGTCAACCAGCTGGCCCAGCGGGGCTCCGGTTGTGGTGGAGCGGCCGCCGGGATAAAGGAGCCGGCCCGGCCAGGCTCGAGGTGTGGTGGAGCGGCCTCCTGGGTTAGGAAGCCGGCCTGGCCGGGCTCGGTCTGTGGTGGAGCGGCCGCCCGGGTCAACCAGCTGGCCCGGGGGGGCTCCGGTTGTGGTGGAGCGGCCGCCGGGGTAAAGCAGCCGGCCCGGCCCGGCTCGGGGTGTGGTGGAGCGGTCGCCCGGGTCAGGAAGCCGGCCCGGCCGAGCTCGGTCGGTTGTGGAGCAGCTCCCGGGTCAACCAGCTGGCCCGGCGCAGCTCCGGTTGTGGTGGAGCTGCCGCCGGGGTAAAGCAGCCGGCCCGGCCGGGCTGGGGGTGTGGTGGAGCGGCCGCCCGGGTCAGGAAGCCGGCCCGGCCGAGCTCGGTCGGTTGTGGAGCGGCTCCCGGGTCAACCAGCTGGCCCGGCGGGGCTCCGGTTGTGGTGGAGCGGCCGCCGGGGTAAAGCAGCCGATCCGGCCGGGCTCGGGGTGTGGTGGAGCAGCTGCCCGGGTCAGGAAGCCGGCCCGGCCGGGCTCGGTTGGTTGTGGAGCGGCCGCCCGGGTCAACCAGCTGGCCCGGCGGGGCTCCGGTTGTGGTGGAGCGGCCGCCGGGGTAAAGAAGCCGGCCCGTCCGGGCTCGGGGTGTGGTGGAGCGGCCGCCCGGGTCAGGAAGCCGGCCCGGCCGGGCTCGGTCGGTTGTGGAGCGGCCGCCCGGGTCAACCAGCTGGCCCGGCGGGGCTCCGGTTGTGGTGGAGCGGCCGCCGGGGTAAAGCAGCCGGCCCGGCCGGGCTGGGGGTGTGGTGGAGCGGCCGCCCGGGTCAGGAAGCCGGCCCGGCCGAGCTCGGTCGGTTGTGGAGCGGCTCCCGGGTCAACCAGCTGGCCCGGCGGGGCTCCGGTTGTGGTGGAGCGGCCGCCGGGGTAAAGCAGCCGATCCGGCCGGGCTCGGGGTGTGGTGGAGCGGCTGCCCGGGTCAGGAAGCCGGCCCGGCCGGGCTCGGTCGGTTGTGGAGCGGCCGCCCGGGTCAACCAGCTTGCCCGGCGGGGCTCCGGTTGTGGTGGAGCGGCCGCCGGGGTAAAGAAGCCGGCCCGGCCGGGCTCGGGGTGTGGTGGCGCGGCCGCCCGGGTCAAGAAGCCGGCCCGGCCGGGCTCGGTCGGTTATGGAGCGGCCGCCCGGTTCAACCAGCTGGCCCGGCGGGGCTCCGGTTGTGGTGGAGCGGCCGGCGGGGTAAAGCAGCCGGCCCGGCCCGGCTCGGGGTGTGGTGGAGCGGCCGCCCGGGTCAGGAAGCCGGCCCGGCCGAGCTCGGTCGGTTGTGGAGCGGCTCCCGGGTCAACCAGCTGGCCCGGCGCAGCTCCGGTTGTGGTGGAGCTGCCGCCGGGGTAAAGCAGCCGGCCCGGCCGGGCTGGGGGTGTGGTGGAGCGGCCGCCCGGGTCAGGAAGCCGGCCCGGCCGAGCTCGGTCGGTTGTGGAGCGGCTCCCGGGTCAACCAGCTGGCCCGGCGGGGCTCCGGTTGTGGTGGAGCGGCCGCCGTGGTAAAGCAGCCGATCCGGCCGGGCTCGGGGTGTGGTGGAGCGGCTGCCCGGGTCAGGAAGCCGGCCCGGCCGGGCTCGGTTGGTTGTGGAGCGGCCGCCCGGGTCAACCAGCTGGCCCGGCGGGGCTCCGGTTGTGGTGGAGCGGCCGCCGGGGTAAAGAAGCCGGCCCGTCCGGGCTCGGGGTGTGGTGGAGCGGCCGCCCGGGTCAGGAAGCCGGCCCGGCCGGGCTCGGTCGGTTGTGGAGCGGCCGCCCGGGTCAACCAGCTGGCCCGGCGGGGCTCCGGTTGTGGTGGAGCGGCCGCCGGGGTAAAGCAGCCGGCCCGGCCGGGCTGGGGGTGTGGTGGAGCGGCCGCCCGGGTCAAGAGGCCGGCCCGGCCAGGCTCGGTCTGTGGTGGAGAGGCTGCCCGGGTCAACCAGCTGGCCCGGCGGGTCTCCGGTTGTGGTGGAGCGGCCGCCGGGGTAAAGCAGCCGGCCCGGCCCGGCTCGAGGTGTGGTGGAGCGGCCTCCTGGGTTAAAAAGCCGGCCCGGCCGGGCTCGGTCTGTGGTGGAGCGGCCGCCCGGGTCAACCAGCTGGCCCGGGGGGGCTCCGGTTGTGGTGGAGCGGCCGCCGGGGTAAAGCAGCCGGCCCGGCCCGGCTCGGGGTGTGGTGGAGCGGCCGCCCGGGTCAGGAAGCCGGCCCGGCCGAGCTCGGTCGGTTGTGGAGCGGCTCCCGGGTCAACCAGCTGGCCCGGGGGGGCTCCGGTTGTGGTGGAGCGGCCGCCGGGGTAAAGCAGCCGTCCCGGCCCGGCTTTAGGTGTGGTGGAGCGGCCTCCTGGGTTAGGAAGCCGGCCCGGCCGGGCTCGGTTTGTGGTGGAGCGGCCGCCCGGGTCAACCAGCTGGCCCGGGGGGGCTCCGGTTGTGGTGGAGCGGCCGCCGGGGTAAAGTAGCCGGCCCGGCCCGGCTCGGGGTGTGGTGGAGCGGCCGCCCGGGTCAGGAAGCCGGCCCGGCCGGGCTCGGTCGGTTGTGGAGCGGCTCCCGGGTCAACCAGCTGGCCCGGCGGGGCTCCGGTTGTGGTGGAGCGGCCGCCGGGGTAAAGCAGCCGATCCGGCCGGGCTCGGGGTGTGGTGGAGCGGTTGCCCGGGTAAGGAAGCCGGCCCGGCCGGGCTCGGTTGGTTGTGGAGCGGCCGCCCGGGTCAACCAGCTGGCCCGGCGGGGCTCCGGTTGTGGTGGAGCGGCCGCCGGGGTAAAGCAGCCGGCCCGGCCCGGCTCGGGGTGTGGTGGAGCGGCCGCCCGGGTCAGGAAACCGGCCCGGCCGGGCTCGGTTGGTTGTGGAGCGGCCGCCCGGGTCAACCAGCATGCCCGGCGGGGCTCCGGTTGTGGTGGAGCTGCCGCCGGGGTAAAGCAGCCGGCCCGGCCGGGCTGGGGGTGTGGGCGAGCGGCCGCCCGGGTCAGGAAGCCGGCCCGGCCGAGCTCGGTCGGTTGTGGAGCGGCTCCCGGGTCAACCAGCTGGCCCGGCGGGGCTCCGGTTGTGGTGGAGCGGCCGCCGGGGTAAAGAAGCCGATCCGGCCGGGCTCGGGGTGTGGTGGAGCGGCCGCCTGGGTCAGGAGGCCGGCCCGGCCAGGCTCGGTCTGTGGTGGAGAGGCCGCCCGGGTCAACCAGCTGGCCCGGCGGGGCTCCGGTTGTGGTGGAGCGGCCGCCGGGGTAAAGCAGCCGGCCCGGCCGGGCTCGGGGTGTGGTGGAGCGGCCGCCCGGGTCAGGAAGCCGGCCCGGCCGGGCTCGGTCGGTTATGGAGCGGCCGCCCGGGTCAACCAGCTGTCCCGGCGGGGCTCCGGTTGTGGTGGAGCGGCCGGCGGGGTAAAGCAGCCGGCCCGGCCCGGCTCGAGGTGTGGTGGAGCGGCCTCCTGGGTTAGGAAGCCGGCCCGGCCGGGCTCGGTCTGTGGTGGAGCGGCCGCTCGGGTCAACCAGCTGGCCCGGCGGGGCTCCGGTTGTGGTGGAGCTGCCTCCGGGGTAAAGCAGCCGGCTCGGCCGGGCTGGGGGTGTGGTGGAGCGGCCGCCCGGGTCAGGAAGCCGGCCCGGCCGAGCTCGGTCGGTTGTGGAGCGGCTCCCGGGTCAACCAGCTGGCCCGGCGGGGCTCCGGTTGTGGTGGAGCGGCCGCCGGGGTAAAGCAGCCGATCCGGCCGGGCTCGGGGTGTGGTGGAGCGGCTGCCCGGGTCAGGAAGCCGGCCCGGCCGGGCTCGGTCGGTTGTGGAGCGGCCGCCCGGGTCAACCAGCTTGCCCGGCGGGGCTCCGGTTGTGGTGGAGCGGCCGCCGGGGTAAAGAAGCCGGCCCGGCCGGGCTCGGGGTGTGGTGGCGCGGCCGCCCGGGTCAAGAAGCCGGCCCGGCCGGGCTCGGTCGGTTATGGAGCGGCCGCCCGGTTCAACCAGCTGGCCCGGCGGGGCTCCGGTTGTGGTGGAGCGGCCGGCGGGGTAAAGCAGCCGGCCCGGCCCGGCTCGGGGTGTGGTGGAGCGGCCGCCCGGGTCAGGAAGCCGGCCCGGCCGAGCTCGGTCGGTTGTGGAGCGGCTCCCGGGTCAACCAGCTGGCCCGGCGCAGCTCCGGTTGTGGTGGAGCTGCCGCCGGGGTAAAGCAGCCGGCCCGGCCGGGCTGGGGGTGTGGTGGAGCGGCCGCCCGGGTCAGGAAGCCGGCCCGGCCGAGCTCGGTCGGTTGTGGAGCGGCTCCCGGGTCAACCAGCTGGCCCGGCGGGGCTCCGGTTGTGGTGGAGCGGCCGCCGTGGTAAAGCAGCCGATCCGGCCGGGCTCGGGGTGTGGTGGAGCGGCTGCCCGGGTCAGGAAGCCGGCCCGGCCGGGCTCGGTTGGTTGTGGAGCGGCCGCCCGGGTCAACCAGCTGGCCCGGCGGGGCTCCGGTTGTGGTGGAGCGGCCGCCGGGGTAAAGAAGCCGGCCCGTCCGGGCTCGGGGTGTGGTGGAGCGGCCGCCCGGGTCAGGAAGCCGGCCCGGCCGGGCTCGGTCGGTTGTGGAGCGGCCGCCCGGGTCAACCAGCTGGCCCGGCGGGGCTCCGGTTGTGGTGGAGCGGCCGCCGGGGTAAAGCAGCCGGCCCGGCCGGGCTGGGGGTGTGGTGGAGCGGCCGCCCGGGTCAAGAGGCCGGCCCGGCCAGGCTCGGTCTGTGGTGGAGAGGCTGCCCGGGTCAACCAGCTGGCCCGGCGGGTCTCCGGTTGTGGTGGAGCGGCCGCCGGGGTAAAGCAGCCGGCCCGGCCCGGCTCGAGGTGTGGTGGAGCGGCCTCCTGGGTTAAAAAGCCGGCCCGGCCGGGCTCGGTCTGTGGTGGAGCGGCCGCCCGGGTCAACCAGCTGGCCCGGGGGGGCTCCGGTTGTGGTGGAGCGGCCGCCGGGGTAAAGCAGCCGGCCCGGCCCGGCTCGGGGTGTGGTGGAGCGGCCGCCCGGGTCAGGAAGCCGGCCCGGCCGAGCTCGGTCGGTTGTGGAGCGGCTCCCGGGTCAACCAGCTGGCCCGGGGGGGCTCCGGTTGTGGTGGAGCGGCCGCCGGGGTAAAGCAGCCGTCCCGGCCCGGCTCCAGGTGTGGTGGAGCGGCCTCCTGGGTTAGGAAGCCGGCCCGGCCGGGCTCGGTTTGTGGTGGAGCGGCCGCCCGGGTCAACCAGCTGGCCCGGGGGGGCTCCGGTTGTGGTGGAGCGGCCGCCGGGGTAAAGTAGCCGGCCCGGCCCGGCTCGGGGTGTGGTGGAGCGGCCGCCCGGGTCAGGAAGCCGGCCCGGCCGGGCTCGGTCGGTTGTGGAGCGGCTCCCGGGTCAACCAGCTGGCCCGGCGGGGCTCCGGTTGTGGTGGAGCGGCCGCCGGGGTAAAGCAGCCGATCCGGCCGGGCTCGGGGTGTGGTGGAGCGGTTGCCCGGGTAAGGAAGCCGGCCCGGCCGGGCTCGGTTGGTTGTGGAGCGGCCGCCCGGGTCAACCAGCTGGCCCGGCGGGGCTCCGGTTGTGGTGGAGCGGCCGCCGGGGTAATGCAGCCGGCCCGGCCCGGCTCGGGGTGTGGTGGAGCGGCCGCCCGGGTCAGGAAACCGGCCCGGCCGGGCTCGGTTGGTTGTGGAGCGGCCGCCCGGGTCAACCAGCATGCCCGGCGGGGCTCCGGTTGTGGTGGAGCTGCCGCCGGGGTAAAGCAGCCGGCCCGGCCGGGCTGGGGGTGTGGGCGAGCGGCCGCCCGGGTCAGGAAGCCGGCCCGGCCGAGCTCGGTCGGTTGTGGAGCGGCTCCCGGGTCAACCAGCTGGCCCGGCGGGGCTCCGGTTGTGGTGGAGCGGCCGCCGGGGTAAAGAAGCCGATCCGGCCGGGCTCGGGGTGTGGTGGAGCGGCCGCCTGGGTCAGGAGGCCGGCCCGGCCAGGCTCGGTCTGTGGTGGAGCGGCCGCCCGGGTCAACCAGCTGGCCCGGCGGGGCTCCGGTTGTGGTGAAGCGGCCGGCGGGTTAAAGCAGCCGGCCCGGCCCGGCTCGAGGTGTGGTGGAGCGGCCTCCTGGGTTAGGAAGCCGGCCCGGCCGGGCTCGGTCTGTGGTGGAGCGGCCGCCCGGGTCAACCAGCTGGCCCGGCGGGGCTCCGGTTGTGGTGGAGCGGCCGCCGGGGTAAAGTAGCCGGCCCGGCCCGGCTCGGGGTGTGGTGGAGCGGCCGCCCCGGTCAGGAAGCCGGCCCGGCCGGGCTCGGTCGGTTGTGGAGCGGCTCCCGGGTCAACCAGCTGGCCCGGCGGGGCTCCGGTTGTGGTGGAGCGGCCGCCGGGGTAAAGCAGCCGGCCCGGCCGGGCTCGGGGTGTGGTGGAGCGGCCGCCCGGGTGAGGAAGCCGGCCCGGCCGGGCTCGGTCGGTTATGGAGCGGCCGCCCGGGTCAACCAGCTGGCCCGGCGGGGCTCCGGTTGTGGTGGAGCGGCCGCCGGGGTAAAGCAGCGGGCCCGGCCCGGCTCGAGGTGTGGTGGAGCGGCCTCCTGGGTTAGGAAGCCGGCCTGGCCGGGCTCGGTCTGTGGTGGAGCGGCCGCCCGGGTCAACCAGCTGGCCCGGGGGGGCTCCGGTTGTGGTGGAGCGGCCGCCGGGGTAAAGCAGCCGGCCCGGCCCGGCTCGGGGTGTGGTGGAGCGGCCGCCCGGGTCAGGAAGCCGGCCCGGCCGAGCTCGGTCGGTTGTGGAGCGGCTCCCGGGTCAACCAGCTGGCCCGGCGGGGCTCCGGTTGTGGTGGAGCGGCCGCCGGGGTAAAGCAGCCGGCCCGGCCCGGCTCGGGGTGTGGTGGAGCGGCCGCCCGGGTCAGGAAACCGGCCCGGCCGGGCTCGGTTGGTTGTGGAGCGGCCGCCCGGGTCAACCAGCATGCCCGGCGGGGCTCCGGTTGTGGTGGAGCTGCCGCCGGGGAAAGCAGCCGGCCCGGCCGGGCTGGGGGTGTGGTGGAGCGGCCGCCCGAGTCAGGAAGCCGGCCCGGCCGAGCTCGGTCGGTTGTGGAGCGGCTCCCGGGTCAACCAGCTGGCCCGGCGGGGCTCCGGTTGTGGTGGAGCGGCCGCCGGGGTAAAGAAGCCGATCCGGCCGGGCTCGGGGTGTGGTGGAGTGGCTGCCCGGGTCAGGAAGCCG
This sequence comes from Artibeus lituratus, assembly GCA_038363175.2. NCBI lineage: Eukaryota > Metazoa > Chordata > Mammalia > Chiroptera > Phyllostomidae > Artibeus > Artibeus lituratus. Next base: position 34,727 of record JBAWUR020000111.1, on the reverse strand, counting down.
GCCCGGCCGGGCTCGGTTGGTTGTGGAGCGGCCGCGCGGGTCAACCAGCTGGCCCGGCGGGGTTCCAGTTGTGGTGGAGCGGCCGCCGGGGTAAAGCAGCCGGCCCGGCCCGGCTCGGGGTGTGGTGGAGCGGCCGCCCGGGTCAGGAAGCCGGCCCGGCCGAGCTCGGTCGGTTGTGGAGCGGCTCCCGGGTCAACCAGCTGGCCCGGGGGGGCTCCGGTTGTGGTGGAGCGGCCGCCTGGGTCAACCAGCTGGCCCGGGGGGGCTCCGGTTGTGGTGGAGCGGCCGCCGGGGTAAAGCAGCCGGCCCGGCCCGGCTCGGGGTGTGGTGGAGCGGCCGCCCGGGTCAGGAAGCCGGCCCGGCCGGGCTCGGTCGGTTGTGGAGCGGCTCCCGGGTCAACCAGCTGGCCCGGCGGGGCTCCGGTTGTGGTGGAGCGGCCGCCGGGGTAAAGCAGCCGATCCGGCCGGGCTCGGGGTGTGGTGGAGCGGTTGCCCGGGTCAGGAAGCCGGCCCGGCCGGGCTCGGTTGGTTATGGAGCGGCCGCCCGGGTCAACCAGCTGGCCCGGCGTGGCTCCGGTTGTGGTGGAGCGGCCGCCGGGGTAAAGCAGCCGGCCCGGCCCGGCTCGGGGTGTGGTGGAGCGGCCGCCCGGGTCAGGAAACCGGCCCGGCCGGGCTCGGTCGGTTGTGGAGCGGCCGCCCGGGTCAACCAGCATGCCCGGCGGGGCTCCGGTTGTGGTGGAGCTGCCGCCGGGGTAAAGCAGCCGGCCCGGCCGGGCTGGGGGTGTGGGCGAGCGGCCGCCCGGGTCAGGAAGCCGGCCCGGCCGAGCTCGGTCGGTTGTGGAGCGGCTCCCGGGTCAACCAGCTGGCCCGGCGGGGCTCCGGTTGTGGTGGAGCGGCCGCCGGGGTAAAGAAGCCGATCCGGCCGGGCTCGGGGTGTGGTGGAGCGGCCGCCCGGGTCAGGAGGCCGGCCCGGCCAGGCTCGGTCTGTGGTGGAGCGGCCGCCCGGGTCAACCAGCTGGCCCGGCGGGGCTCCGGTTGTTGTGGAGCGGCCGGCGGGGTAAAGCAGCCGGCCCGGCCCGGCTCGAGGTGTGGTGGAGCGGCCTCCTGGGTTAGGAAGCCGGCCCGGCCGGGCTCGGTCTGTGGTGGAGCGGCCGCCCGGGTCAACCAGCTGGCCCGGGGGGGCTCCGGTTGTGGTGGAGCGGCCGCCGGGGTAAAGTAGCCGGCCCGGCCCGGCTCGGGGTGTGGTGGAGCGGCCGCCCCGGTCAGGAAGCCGGCCCGGCCGGGCTCGGTCGGTTGTGGAGCGGCTCCCGGGTCAACCAGCTGGCCCGGCGTGGCTCCGGTTGTGGTGGAGCGGCCGCCGGGGTAAAGCAGCCGGCCCGGCCGGGCTGGTGTTGTGGTGGAGCGGCCCCCGGGGTCAGGAAGCCGGCCCGGCCGGGCTCGGTCGGTTGTGGAGCGGCCGCCCGGGTCAACCAGCTGGCCCGGCGGGGCTCCGGTTGTGGTGGAGCGGCCGCCGGGGTAAAGCAGCCGGCCCGGCCGGGCTGGGGTTGTGGTGGAGCGGCCCCCGGGGTCAGGAAGCCGGCCCGGCCGGGCTCGGTCGGTTGTGGAGCGGCCGCCCGGGTCAACCAGCTGGCCCGGCGGGGCTCCGGTTGTGGTGGAGCGGCCGCCGTGGTAAAGCAGCCGGCCCGGCCCGGCTCGGGGTGTGGTGGAGCGGCCGCCCGGGTAAGGAAGCCGGCCCGGCTGGGCTCGGTCGGTTGTGGCGGCCGCCCGGGTCAACCAGCTGGCCCGGCGGGGATCCGGTTGTGGTGGAGCGGCCGCCGGGGTAAAGCAGCCGGCCCGGCCGGGCTCGGGGTGTGGTGGAGCGGCCGCCCGGTTCAGGAAGCCGGCCCGGCCGGGCTCGGTCGGTTATGGAGCGGCCGCCCGGGTCAACCAGCTGGCCCGGCGGGGCTCCGGTTGTGGTGGAGCGGCCGCCGGGATAAAGCAGCCGGCCAGGCCAGGCTCGAGGTGTGGTGGAGCGGCCTCCTGGGTTAGGAAGCCGGCCTGGCCGGGCTCGGTCTGTGGTGGAGCGGCCGCCCGGGTCAACCAGCTGGCCCGGGGGGGCTCCGGTTGTGGTGGAGCGGCCGCCGGGGTAAAGCAGCCGGCCCGGCCCGGCTCGGGGTGTGGTGGAGCGGCCGCCCGGGTCAGGAAGCCGGCCCGTCCGAGCTCGGTCGGTTGTGGAGCGGCTCCCGGGTCAACCAGCTGGCCCGGCGGGGCTCTGGTTGTGGTGGAGCTGCCTCCGGGGTAAAGCAGCCGGCCCGGCCGGGCTGGGGGTGTGGTGGAGCGGTCGCCCGGGTCAGGAAGCCGGCCCGGCCGGGCTCGGTCGGTTGTGGAGCGGCTCCCGGGTCAACCAGCTGGCCCGGCGGGGCTCCGGTTGTGGTGGAGCGGCCGCCGGGGTAAAGCAGCCGATCCGGCCGGGCTCGGGGTGTGGTGGAGCGGCTGCCCGGGTCAGGAAGCAGGCCCGGCCGGGCTCGGTTGGTTGTGGAGCGGCCGCCCGGGTCAACCAGCTGGCCCGGCGGGGCTCCGGTTGTGGTGGAGCGGCCGCCGGGGTAAAGCAGCCGGCCCGGCCCGGCTCGGGGTGTGGTGGAGCGGCCGCCCGGGTCAGGAAACCGGCCCGGCCGGGCTCGGTTGGTTGTGGAGCGGCCGCCCGGGTCAACCAGCTGGCCCGGCGGGGCTCCGGTTGTGGTGGAGCTGCCGCCGGGGTAAAGCAGCCAGCCCGGCCGGGCTGGGGGTGTTGTGGAGCGGCCGCCCGGGTCAGGAAGCCGGCCCGGCCGAGCTCGGTCGGTTGTGGAGCGGCTCCCGGGTCAACCAGCTGGCCCGGCGGGGCTCCGGTTGTGGTGGAGCGGCCGCCGGGGTAAAGAAGCCGATCCGGCCGGGCTCGTGGTGTGGTGGAGCGGCTGCCCGGGTCAGGAAGCCGGCCCGGCCGGGCTCGGTCGGTTGTGGAGCGGCCGCCCGGGTCAACCAGCTTGCCCGGCGGGGCTCCGGTTGTGGTGGAGCGGCCGCCGGGGTAAAGAAGCCGGCCCGGCCGGGCTCGGGGTGTGGTGGAGCGGCCGCCCGGGTCAAGAAGCCGGCCCGGCCGGGCTCGGTCGGTTATGGAGCGGCCGCCCAGTTCAACCAGCTGGCCCGGCGGGGCTCCGGTTGTGGTGGAGCGGCCGCCGGGGTAAAGCAGCCGGCCCGGCCCGGCTCGGGGTGTGGTGGAGCGGCCGCCCGGGTCAGGAAGCCGGCCCGGCCGAGCTCGGTCGGTTGTGGAGCGGCTCCCGGGTCAACCAGCTGGCCCGGCGCAGCTCCGGTTGTGGTGGAGCTGCCGCCGGGGTAAAGCAGCCGGCCCGGCCGGGCTGGGGGTGTGGTGGAGCGGCCGCCCGGGTCAGAAAGCCGGCCCGGCCGAGCTCGGTCGGTTGTGGAGCGGCTCCGGGTCAACCAGCTGGCCCGGCGGGGCTCCGGTTGTGGTGGAGCGGCCGCCGGGGTAAAGCAGCCGATCCGGCCGGGCTCGGGGTGTGGTGGAGCGGCTGCCCGGGTCAGGAAGCCGGCCCGGCCGGGCTCGGTTGGTTGTGGAGCGGCCGCCCGGGTCAACCAGCTGGCCCGGCGGGGCTCCGGTTGTGGTGGAGCGGCCGCCGGGGTAAAGAAGCCGGCCCGTCCGGGCTCGGGGTGTGGTGGAGCGGCCGCCCGGGTCAGGAAGCCGGCCCGGCCGGGCTCGGTCGGTTGTGGAGCGGCCGCCCGGGTCAACCAGCTGGCCCGGCGGGGCTCCGGTTGTGGTGGAGCGGCCGCCGGGGTAAAGCAGCCGGCCCGGCCGGGCTGGGGGTGTGGTGGAGCGGCCGCCCGGGTCAAGAGGCCGGCCCGGCCAGGCTCGGTCTGTGGTGGAGAGGCCGACCGGGTCAACCAGCTGGCCCGGCGGGGCTCCGGTTGTGGTGGAGCGGCCGCCGGGGTAAAGCAGCCGGCCCGGCCCGGCTCGAGGTGTGGTGGAGCGGCCTCCTGGGTTAAAAAGCCGGCCCGGCCGGGCTCGGTCTGTGGTGGAGCGGCCGCCCGGGTCAACCAGCTGGCCCGGGGGGGCTCCGGTTTTGGTGGAGCGGCCGCCGGGGTAAAGCAGCCGGCCCGGCCCGGCTCGGGGTGTGGTGGAGCGGCCGCCCGGGTCAGGAAGCCGGCCCGGCCGAGCTCGGTCGGTTGTGGAGCGGCTCCCGGGTCAACCAGCTGGCCCGGGGGGGCTCCGGTTGTGGTGGAGCGGCCGCCGGGGTAAAGCAGCCGTCCCGGCCCGGCTCCAGGTGTGGTGGAGCGGCCTCCTGGGTTAGGAAGCCGGCCCGGCCGGGCTCGGTCTGTGGTGGAGCGGCCGCCCGGGTCAACCAGCTGGCCCGGGGGGGCTCCGGTTGTGGTGGAGCTGCCTCCGGGGTAAAGCAGCCGGCCCGGCCCGGCTCGGGGAGTGGTGGAGCGGCCGCCCGAGTCAGGAAGCCGGCCCGGCCGGGCTCGGTCGGTTGTGGAGCGGCTCCCGGGTCAACCAGCTGGCCCGGCGGGGCTCCGGTTGTGGTGGAGCGGCCGCCGGGGTAAAGCAGCCGATCCGGCCGGGCTCGGGGTGTGGTGGAGCGGTTGCCCGGGTCAGGAAGCCGGCCCGGCCGGGCTCGGTTGGTTGTGGAGCGGCCGCCCGGGTCAACCAGCTGGCCCGGCGGGGCTCCGGTTGTGGTGGAGCGGCCGCCGGGGTAAAGCAGCCGGCCCGGCCCGGCTCGGGGTGTGGTGGAGCGGCCGCCCGGGTCAGGAAACCGGCCCGGCCGGGCTCGGTTGGTTGTGGAGCGGCCGCCCGGGTCAACCAGCATGCCCTGCGGGGCTCCGGTTGTGGTGGAGCTGCCGCCGGGGTAAAGCAGCCGGCCCGGCCGGGCTGGGGGTGTGGGCGAGCGGCCGCCCGGGTCAGGAAGCCGGCCCGGCCGAGCTCGGTCGGTTGTGGAGCGGCTCCCGGGTCAACCAGCTGGCCCGGCGGGGCTCCGGTTGTGGTGGAGCGGCCGCCGGGGTAAAGAAGCCGATCCGGCCGGGCTCGGGGTGTGGTGGAGCGGCCGCCCGGGTCAGGAGGCCGGCCCGGCCAGGCTCGGTCTGTGGTGGAGCGGCCGCCCGGGTCAACCAGCTGGCCCGGCGGGGCTCCGGTTGTGGTGGAGCGGCCGGCGGGGTAAAGCAGCCGGCCCGGCCCGGCTCGAGGTGTGGTGGAGCGGCCTCCTGGGTTAGGAAGCCGGCCCGGCCGGGCTCGGTCTGTGGTGGAGCGGCCGCCCGGGTCAAACAGCTGGCCCGGGGGGGCTCCGGTTGTGGTGGAGCGGCCGCCGGGGTAAAGTAGCCGGCTCGGCCCGGCTCGGGGTGTGGTGGAGCGGCCGCCCCGGTCAGGAAGCCGGCCCGGCCGGCTCGGTCGGTTGTGGAGCGGCTCCCGGGTCAACCAGCTGGCCCGGCGGGGCTCCGGTTGTGGTGGAGCGGCCGCCGGGGTAAAGCAGCCGGCCCGGCCGGGCTCGGGGTGTGGTGGAGCGGCCGCCCGGGTCAGGAAGCCGGCCCGGCCGGGCTCGGTCGGTTATGGAGCGGCCGCCCGGGTCAACCAGCTGGCCCGGCGGGGCTCCGGTTGTGGTGGAGCGGCCGCCGGGGTAAAGCAGCGGGCCCGGCCCGGCTCGAGGTGTGGTGGAGCGGCCTCCTGGGTTAGGAAGCCGGCCTGGCCGGGCTCGGTCTGTGGTGGAGCGGCCGCCCGGGTCAACCAGCTGGCCCGGCGGGGCTCCGGTTGTGGTGGAGCGGCCGCCGGGGTAAAGCAGCCGGCCCGGCCCGGCTCGGGGTGTGGTGGAGCGGCCGCCCGGGTCAGGAAGCCGGCCCGGCCGAGCTCGGTCGGTTGTGGAGCGGCTCCCGGGTCAACCAGCTGGCCCGGCGGGGCTCCGGTTGTGGTGGAGCGGCCGCCGGGGTAAAGCAGCCGGCCCGGCCCGGCTCGGGGTGTGGTGGAGCGGCCGCCCGGGTCAGGAAACCGGCCCGGCCGGGCTCGGTTGGTTGTGGAGCGGCCGCCCGGGTCAACCAGCATGCCCGGCGGGGCTCCGGTTGTGGTGGAGCTGCCGCCGGGGAAAGCAGCCGGCCCGGCCGGGCTGGGGGTGTGGTGGAGCGGCCGCCCGGGTCAGGAAGCCGGCCCGGCCGAGCTCGGTCGGTTGTGGAGCGGCTCCCGGGTCAACCAGCTGGCCCGGCGGGGCTCCGGTTGTGGTGGAGCGGCCGCCGGGGTAAAGAAGCCGATCCGGCCGGGCTCGGGGTGTGGTGGAGCGGCTGCCCGGGTCAGGAAGCCGGCCCGGCCGGGCTCGGTTGGTTGTGGAGCGGCCGCGCGGGTCAACCAGCTGGCCCGGCGGGGTTCCGGTTGTGGTGGAGCGGCCGCCGGGGTAAAGAAGCCGGCCCCGCCGGGCTGGGGGTGTGGTGGAGCGGCCGCCCGGGTCAGGAGGCCGGCCCGGCCAGGCTCGGTCTGTGGTGGAGCGGCCGCCCGGGTCAACCAGCTGGCCCGGCGGGGCTCCGGTTGTGGTGGAGCGGCCGCCGGGGTAAAGCAGCCGGCCCGGCCGGGCTGGGGGTGTGGTGGAGCGGCCGCCCGGGTCAAGAGGCCGGCCCGGCCAGGCTCGGTCTGTGGTGGAGAGGCCGCCCGGGTCAACCAGCTGGCCCGGCGGGGCTCCGGTTGTGGTGGAGCGGCCGCCGGGGTAAAGCAGCCGGCCCGGCCCGGCTCGAGGTGTGGTGGAGCGGCCTCCTGGGTTAAAAAGCCGGCCCGGCCGGGCTCGGTCTGTGGTGGAGCGGCCGCCCGGGTCAACCAGCTGGCCCGGGGGGGCTCCGGTTGTGGTGGAGCGGCCGCCGGGGTAAAGCAGCCGGCCCGGCCCGGCTCGGGGTGTGGTGGAGCGGCCGCCCGGGTCAGGAAGCCGGCCCGGCCGAGCTCGGTCGGTTGTGGAGCGGCTCCCGGGTCAACCAGCTGGCCCGGGGGGGCTCCGGTTGTGGTGCAGCGGCCGCCGGGGTCAACCAGCTGGCCCGGGGGGGCTCCGGTTGTGGTGGAGCGGCCGCCGGGGTAAAGCAGCCGGCCCGGCCCGGCTCGGGGTGTGGTGGAGCGGCCGCCCGGGTCAGGAAGCCGGCCCGGCCGGGCTCGGTCGGTTGTGGAGCGGCTCCCGGGTCAACCAGCTGGCCCGGCGGGGCTCCGGTTGTGGTGGAGCGGCCGCCGGGGTAAAGCAGCCGATCCGGCCGGGCTCGGGGTGTGGTGGAGCGGTTGCCCGGGTCAGGAAGCCGGCCCGGCCGGGCTCGGTTGGTTGTGGAGCGGCCGCCCGGGTCAACCAGCTGGCCCGGCGTGGCTCCGGTTGTGGTGGAGCGGCCGCCGGGGTAAAGCAGCCGGCCCGGCCCGGCTCGGGGTGTGGTGGAGCGGCCGCCCGGGTCAGGAAACCGGCCCGGCCGGGCTCGGTTGGTTGTGGAGCGGCCGCCCGGGTCAACCAGCATGCCCGGCGGGGCTCCGGTTGTGGTGGAGCTGCCGCCGGGGTAAAGCAGCCGGCCCGGCCAGGCTGGGGGTGTGGGCGAGCGGCCGCCCGGGTCAGGAAGCCGGCCCGGCCGAGCTCGGTCGGTTGTGGAGCGGCTCCCGGGTCAACCAGCTGGCCCGGCGGGGCTCCGGTTGTGGTGGAGCGGCCGCCGGGGTAAAGAAGCCGATCCGGCCGGGCTCGGGGTGTGGTGGAGCGGCCGCCCGGGTCAGGAGGCCGGCCCGGCCAGGCTCGGTCTGTGGTGGAGCGGCCGCCCGGGTCAACCAGCTGGCCCGGCGGGGCTCCGGTTGTGGTGGAGCGGCCGGCGGGGTAAAGCAGCCGGCCCGGCCCGGCTCGAGGTGTGGTGGAGCGGCCTCCTGGGTTAGGAAGCCGGCCCGGTCGGGCTCGGTCTGTGGTGGAGCGGCCGCCCGGGTCAACCAGCTGGCCCGGGGGGGCTCCGGTTGTGGTGGAGCGGCCGCCGGGGTAAAGTAGCCGGCCCGGCCCGGCTCGGGGTGTGGTGGAGCGGCCGCCCCGGTCAGGAAGCCGGCCCGGCCGGGCTCGGTCGGTTGTGGAGCGGCTCCCGGGTCAACCAGCTGGCCCGGCGGGGCTCCGGTTGTGGTGGAGCGGCCGCCGGGGTAAAGCAGCCGGCCCGGCCGGGCTGGTGTTGTGGTGGAGCGGCCCCCGGGGTCAGGAAGCCGGCCCGGCCGGGCTCGGTCGGTTGTGGAGCGGCCGCCCGGGTCAACCAGCTGGCCCGGCGGGGCTCCGGTTGTGGTGGAGCGGCCGCCGGGGTAAAGCAGCCGGCCCGGCCGGGCTGGGGTTGTGGTGGAGCGGCCCCCGGGGTCAGGAAGCCGGCCCGGCCGGGCTCGGTCGGTTGTGGAGCGGCCGCTCGGGTCAACCAGCTGGCCCGGCGGGGCTCCGGTTGTGGTGGAGCGGCCGCCGGGGTAAAGCAGCCGGCCCGGCCGGGCTGGGGGTGTGGTGGAGCGGCCGCCCGGGTCAAGAGGCCGGCCCGGCCAGGCTCGGTCTGTGGTGGAGAGGCCGCCCGGGTCAACCAGCTGGCCCGGCAGGGCTCCGGTTGTGGTGGAGCGGCCGCCGGGGTAAAGCAGCCGGCCCGGCCCGGCTCGAGGTGTGGTGGAGCGGCCTCCTGGGTTAAAAAGCCGGACCGGCCGGGCTCGGTCTGTGGTGGAGCGGCCGCCCGGGTCAACCAGCTGGCCCGGCGGGGCTCCGGTTGTGGTGGAGCGGCCGCCGGGGTAAAGCAGCCGGCCCGGCCGGGCTCGGGGTGCGGTGGAGCGGCCGCCCGGGTCAAGAAGCCGGCCCGGCCGAGCTCGGTCGGTTTTGGAGCGGCTCCCGGGTCAACCAGCTGGCCCGGCGGGGCTCCGGTTGTGGTGCAGCTGCCGCCGGGGTAAAGCAGCCGGCCCGGCCGGGCTGGGGGTGTGGTGGAGCGGCCGCCCGGGTCAGGAAGCCGGCCCGGCCGGGCTCGGTCGGTTGTGGAGCGGCCGCCCGGGTCATCCAGCTGGCCCGGCGGGGCTCCGGTTATGGTGGAGCGGCCGCCGGGGTAAAGCACCCTGCCCGGCCGGGCTCGGGGTGTGGTGGAGCGGCAGCCCGGGTCAGGAGGCCGGCCCGGGCGGGCTGGGTCTGTGGTGGAGCAGCCGCCCGGGTCAACCAGCTGGCCCGGCGGGGCTCCGGTTGTGGTGGAGCGGCCGCCGGGGTAAAGCAGCCGGTCCGGCCCGGCTCGGGGTGTGGTGGAGCGGCCGCCCGGGTCAGGAAGCCGGCCCGGCCGGGCTCGGTCGGTTGTGGAGCGGCTCCCGGGTCAACCAGCTGGCTCGGCGGGGCTCCGGTTGTGGTGGAGCGGCCGCCGGGGTAAAGCAGCCGGCGCGGCCGGGCTCGGGGTGTGGTGGAGCGGCCGCCCGGGTCAGGAAGCCGGCCCGGCCGGGCTCGGTCGGTTATGGAGCGGCCGCCCGGGTCAACCAGCTGGCCCGGCGGGGCTCCGGTTGTGGTGGAGCTGCCGCCGGGGTAAAGCAGCCGGCCCGGCCGGGCTGGGGGTGTGGTGGAGCGGCCGCCTGGGTCAGGAAGCCGGCCCGGCCGGGATCGGTCGGTTATGGAGCGGCCGCCCGGGTCAACCAGCTGGCCCGGCGGGGCTCCGGTTGTGGTGGAGCGGCCGCCGGGGTAAAGCAGCCGGCCCGGCCCGGCTCGGGGTGTGGTGGAGCGGCCGCCCGGGTCAGGAAGCCGGCCCGGCCGAGCTCGGTCGGTTGTGGAGCGGCTCCCGGGTCAACCAGCTGGCCCGGCGGGGCTCCGGTTGTGGTGGAGCTGCCGCCGGGGTAAAGCAGCCGGCCCGGCCGGGCTGGGGGTGTGGTGGAGCGGCCGCCCGGGTCAGGAAGCCGGCCCGGCCGAGCTCGGTCGGTTGTGGAGCGGCTCCCGGGTCAACCAGCTGGCCCGGCGGGGCTCCGGTTTTGGTGGAGCGGTCGCCGGGGTAAAGCAGCCGGCCCGGTCGGCCTCGGGCCGTGGTCGGCGGCGGCCCGTGTCAACCAGCCGGGCCGGCCGTCCTCGGGCTGAGGTCGGCGGCCGCCCTTGTCGACCAACTGGCCCGGCCGGGAAGCGTTCTGTGCTCAGAAAGATAACGATGTTGTGGGCAGATGGAATGGTGAAGTTGTCCGAATTATAACAGAGGGCCTTGGAAATAAATGTTGAAGCCCTGAACCAGTCACATTTTTGAGAATAATGAAAAAATGTACCTGTCATTGAATTTTCCTGGAAAACGTGAAGGAACCTAGTTGGCCCACCCCACAGTACAGTATATGTTCCCAGTGTCTGTCTATGCTGCCATCTCGTGGCCATTTTGGGGAATGACATGTTAGTTTAGGTCAGCAGGAAAAGTGGTTGATGCCAGTGAAATATCAATGACTTTTGATGGCAGTGGTATTTACAAGTGCATTGGAAAACATCTAATTGTCAGGACTATACAGTTATCTTCTGACTAGTTTCCAGAGTAATGGCCAAGGGAGGAATAAGTGTGTTTTATGGGACGTTTTTTGGAAGTGGCTTTGTAGCATAATAGAGGCAGGTTTTTAGAAGTGCCAAGTGTGAGTGAAAGTCATTTGTCCTTTGCTTTGTCTGTTGCAGCTTCCTAAAACAATGTGGAGGTAAAATTTATATATGATGGTGCTACAAGAGATACACAAAAAGCAAAGTAAAGTACCAGCGCCATCATTGTATGTACCTGCCCTTTGGGACGTGTCTACGGTTGTTTCTTCCCTTTCCCTGGACTTTGTCTACTAATTTAGGTTCCTGTTATCGGCGCAAACATGTGCATTTCCAGCTTCTTTGTCTAAGCTGTGCATTCAAGGGTGAAGATTTCTTTCTCAAGTTTTGTTACGGAGCATCTTTATCATCACTCAGGCCCAGTTACTTTGTAATGCCAATGGCAGTTTATTTCAGAGGTTCTTTAGGAGTTGATTTCACAAGTCCCAAAGAACAGCACTTTCTAGTCATCTATTCTCAATGAATGCTGCTTCAGTGCTATAAGGGCAAAAACATTTTGTATAGGATTTCGAGGCTGCGGTGCTGGTTAAAACTTGCTTTAAATGGGGCTGGTAGAAATGTCAGTTCAGCCCCCCACCCTCTCCCACCGCCACACCCCACGCCATCACCTGGCTCTGGTCTCACAGACTTGCCTTGACGTCATTGGAAACCATTTTGTTAGAATGCATCGTGACAGCTGTCATACCAGCTTGCATGAAAGAAATCTTATCACAACTGGAGAATATGTGCCACTTTCTCACTGAAAATGAAAGAACATAAGCAACATTTTCAGTCCTTTAGGCTTTGTCATTTCGGGACAGGTACAAGTGCCAGTGTAAGGCAAAGAAAGATTTTTTGGTGCGTATGGTGACATTGCTGTGAGTGATGGAACATGTCACAAGTGTATTTCCGAGTTTCATTCCAGAGATTTCTGGTGCACAGTTGCTGCACTGGTCCATCAGGCCAGCCGCAGTGGAGAGCCATCCAGGGGAGATGATAACTGAAAACACACCACATTATGGCAGGTGGGAGACAGGCAACAAACTCAAAGTATCCTAACCAAGCATTGAAAATCATTTGCGCCAGCACAGTTAGCTTAGTCTCCCTGATGTTTGGTTTCCACAGAAGTTATATGGGTAGAAGGACGGAGCCATCTGGACCACATATCCACGTGTGGTTCTCTATGGAAATGTAAGAAAAACATTCCATTTCCAAAACAAATTGTGAGGGGTGATGAATGGTTGATGTGTTAGAATAATGTGGAATTGGAGAGATTCAGGGTCAGCAAAAGAACCAACACCAGGCCCCTGCATAAGTTGGTCTTCATCTGAAAGAGGTGATGTTACCCTTCTGGTGGTTTCTGGAGGGGGTCCTGGAGAAGGAGTTCCTTGTACAAAGCTGGCAGGTGACTTGCAACAAGCACTGCTCCAGGTCAGAACAACTGAAAGCACCGCCTGAGGGAATGAGTCTGGAATTTGTCAGCAGAAGCTTCATGATAAGGTGAGAATGCATGTTTCTCTTTGGTGACCAGTGATGAAAGGTTCCAGCCTGGCTGAGCAGTCCCGATTCATCCGCAGTGCTCACCAGACCTTGCACCTTCACGTGGCCAATGACTTCGGTCTGTCTGAATTTCTCTTATTGGAGAGAAATTTCCATTCCCTGGAACACTGTAGAAGCCACCTAGAAGAGCTCTCTGCTCCAAAAAAATAACAAAGTTCGGGGACCATGGAATGTGGAAATTACCTGAAAGGTGGCAGAAAGTAGTGGAACAGAACGGCGACGACCTTGTGCAGTCACCGTGTTTGAGGAAAAATGAAAAATGCGCCTGTCATCGCACCTCAAAGTCAAAAGTGAAGGAAACTGTCAGCTGAGCCCTTTGTGGGACAGGCATTCCAAGTGTCGGTCTCTGCTGCCATCTTATGGCTATTTTTGGGAATGACACCTCAGTGCAGTTCAGCAGGAAAAGTGGTTCATTGTAGTGGAATATCAATGGCTTTTGACGGTAGTGATATTCCCAAGTGCATTCCAAAGCGTCTAATGTCAGCACGGTCTAGTTACCTTGTGAGTGGTGTGCAAGTTAAGGGCAAAGGGAGCGATGAACCTGTGTTGTGCGACATTATTTGGTAATGGCTTTGTAGCGTCATAGAGTGAAGTCTTCACAAGTTCGAAGTGTGTTTGAAAATTGTTTGTAATTTGTTTTGTCTGTTGCAGCTTCGTTAAACAAGGGGAAAGTAAAGTGTATTCAAAATCCTCCATTCAGAAATAGAATACAATAAAATAAAACAAAACATAATAAAATAACATCACTATCATTTTATGTACATGCCCTTCTGGACGCGTCTAGACACAGTACCCTCCAGTGTGTCTTGGCTTCCTTTGCACTTTTCAGTTCCTAAAAGGGTGCAACTCTGGTACAATTGGGGGTTTTGTGACTAACCCACGTGTTCAAAGGTGCAGATTTTGTTCTTAAGTTTCAGTGTGTAGTATCTTTAGCATCATTCAGTTCCAATTATTTTGTAACTCACATGATGGTTCATTTTGGAAGGTCTGTAGGAGTCTACTTCAGAAGTACAAAGCAGAACCTTCTAGTCACTCATTTTCAGTGAATTCTAGCTTAAGTGCTGCCTGAACAAAAAACATACTGTAAATGATGCGATTCTGGTTGAAGCTTCATTTCTATCAAGTTGGCCCAAAAGTCAGTTTGGCCCTCACCACCCTCACTGCCCTGTCCTGTGACTCTGGTTTGCTGACTTGTCTAATTTTACGGAAAAGCGTCGGGTCAGACTGCACCGTGACAAATGTCATACAAATGGGCATTGAAAGAAAAAAACTCATCGAAACCACTGTGATTTTGTGGTCATTTTCATACTGAAGAGGGATGAACAGAAGGAATGCTTTTGGCACATTACACTGTCATTTCAAGAAAGGTGAACACGCAACTGGAATGCAAAATAAAGATTGGTGGTGTGTATGGAGAAGGCCTTGTAGGTGATGAAATGTGTCCGAGGTGGTTTGCAAAGTTTCAACCCAAGATTTCTCACACAAAGGTGCCCCACAGGTCTGGCAGACCATTGGCAGTTCAGAGCCATAGAGTCCAGATGTTCACTGAAGACAGACCACACCATGCCATGTGGGAGACTGATGACATACTCAAAGTATCCAGATCCAGTGTCAAAAATCATATGCACCTGCAAGATTACAGTGAATCCCTTTGATGTTTGGGTTCCCCAGAAGTTAAGCTGGGTGTGTGTGTGTGTGGGGGGGAAACTTTCTTGACCTCATTTCCACATGGGGTTTTCTATGGAAATATATAGAAACCATTCTGCTTGCAAGCAAATTGTGTGGTGGTGTGAACGGATGAAACTTGAGAATAATGTGGAACAGGAAAGATTGTAGGCAAATGAAGGAAGCACCAGCAGCATCCCCTGCATACAGGGCAGTCTTCATCGAAAGGAGGTGACGTTGCCTGTGTGCTGATACCAGAGGGCGTCCTGTAGGAGGAGCTCCTTGGGGAAATTCGCAACACGTGCTGCCCCATCAGACCAACCGCAAGCACTGCCTGAGGGAAAGAGTTGAAGCAGAAGACGGGAAAGCCTCGGGTTGAGGTGGGAGTGCGTGTTTGTTTTTTTATTTTCTCTTTTAACTTTTTTATTGATTATGCCATTCCATTTGTTCTATTCCCCCCTCCGTTCCCCTCCACCATGCATACCCCTTCCCCACCATTTCCCCCTTTAGTTCATGAACACGTGTCTCAAATTCTTTAGATTCTATATTCCCCCTACTATTCTTACCCTCCCCCTATCTATTTTCTATCTACTGTCTATGCTACTTATTTTCTGTACCTTGTCCCCCCTTCTCCTCCTCCCACTCCCCTGTTGCTAAGCCTCCATGTGATCTTCCTTTCTATGGTTCTGCTCTTGATCTAGCTGTCCTCTTAGTCTGCTTTTGTTTTAGGTGTGGTTGTTCATAACTGTGAGTTTGCTGTCCTTTCACTGTTTGTCTATTTTATCTTCTTTTTCTTAGATAAGCCCCTTTAACATTTCATATAATAAGGGTTTGGTGAGGATGAACTCCTTGAATTTGATCTTATCTGAGAAGCACTTTATCTGTCCTTCCATTCTAAATGAAAACTTTGCTGGCTAGAGCAATCTTGATTGTAGGTCCTTGGTTTTCATGACTTGGAATACCTCTTTCCAGCACCTTCTTGCCTGTAAGGTCTCTTTTGAGAAATCCGCTGACAGTCTGATGGGAACTCCTTTGTAGGTGACTGTCCCCTTATCTCTTGCTGCTTCTAGGATTCTCTCCTTCGTTTGAATCTTGGCTAATATAATGATGATGTGCCTTGGTGTGTTCCTTCTTGGGTCCAACTTCTTTGGGACTCTCTGAGCTTCCTGGATTTCCTGGAAGTCTACTTTCTCTGCCAGAATGGGGAAGTTCTCTTTTATTATTTGTTCAAATAAGGCTTCCACTCATGACTCTTCCCCTTCTGGTATCCCTATAATTCGAATGTTAGCACGTTTAACGATGTCCTGGAGGTCCCTAAGCCTCTCCTCATTTTTATGCATTCTGGTTTCTTTATTCTTTTCTGTTTGATCCTCTTTTTCTTTCTTCTGGTCCACTCCATTGATTTAAGTCCCAATCTCCTTTCCCTTACTATTGGTTTTCTTTGCATTACCATTCATTTTTATTAGTTTAGCTTTCATATGTTTCTCTAATTCGTGACTAATATCAACCAGTTCTGTGAGGATCCTGGTCACCAGTGTTTTGAACTGTGCATCTGAAAGTTTAGCTATTTCTTCATCGCTTACATTTATCGGCTCTGGGGCTCTGAGTTGTTCTTGAGCCATTTTTGGTCTGTTCGCACCCTTAAGTACGAGGAGCGGAGCCTTAGTTGTTTACCAGGGCGGGGCCACCCATGACGCTGGTTTGTGACGCTGTATGTGGGGGCGGGGTCAGAGGGGGAACAATGGCGGTCTTCTCCACTAGCCCAGTCCGTCCCACCCCTTTCCCCGGTCTGTTTATCCGAGCGGAATTGTGCGAGCCTGCTGCCCTGCACCGTGCGGTCTCAATGCTCGCCTCTTCACTGGTTTATCTGCACGCAAATGTGCGACCTACCGCCGACAGCCAGCCACGCCTCTTACCTAGCCCGCACCTGCGATCTGCACCTTCGGCTGTTTGCGCACCACCAGGTCGGGATCTTTTCGGTCAACCTGCTCCGCTGCTGGCTTCGCCCCTCTTACCAGTTTAGCCCGGCATTTCGTTGTTTTTAGCCCGTGCTCAATCCACTGAGCTACACCAGCCAGGGCTTCCAGTCACTCAGTTTTTTGTCCATTCTAGCTTAAGTGCAAGGAGAACACTTAGAGAAACATTGTCTATACTTTCAATGCTGCGATGCTTGTTGAAACTGGCTTTTTATTGGCTTGGCCAAAAGATAAAAAGTTTTGGGAAGATGTAGTTATGAAGATGCCTGAAAGATTGCAGAAAGCAGTGCAACAAAATGGTGAATATGTTCTTTAAGAAAATTATTGGTTAAAGTGAAAAGCGTCTTTCATTGTCTCCTTACCTAAAAACCAAATGAACCTGTTGGCCAAGCAAATAGTAAAATGTTCCCAGGTGTGTCTCTGCTGCCATTTCGTGGGCCTTTTGGGAATAACATGTTAGTGAGTGGTCAGCAGGAATAGTGGTTGAATGCAGTAGAATATGACTGATGATCGCAATGTTGTTTAGACGTGCGTTTAGTAAGTTTTCAATAGCAGGACTTCCTAGTTACCTTCTGTTCCTGATTTCTATATTAACAGCAATGTCAGTAAGAAACATAGTGTACATAATTTCAGTCCTTTGAAAAATTTAAAACTTACCCTAGCACAGGATGGTCCCTAGGAAAATTGTCCCAAGTGCGGCTCTCTGCTGCCATCTCATGTGTCACTGAGATGACAAATCTTATTGTCCCATTTGTTGGTCATGGCTCGCCTCCTGGTTGTGGCTTCACGGTCTCCAGCCTTGCACTTGCTGCCCCCACTGCACTTCGGTGGCTGCAGGCAGAGGAGGACAGTCCGCACTGCACTGGACAGTGATGCTCAGACCTTTGGGCATCAGGCTGTGGTGGAGCGGCAGGCCGGGTCAACCAGCCAGCACGGCCGGCCTCGGGCTGTGGTCGGCGGCCGCCCGGGTCAGGAAGCCGGCCCGGCCCGGCTCGGGCGGTGGTGGAGCGGCCGCCCGGGTCAAGCAGCCGTCCTGGCGGGGTTCCGGTTGTGGTGGAGCGGCCGCCGGGGTAAAGCAGCCGGCCCGGCACGGCTCGGGGTGTGGTGGAGCGGCCGCCTGGGTCAGGAAGCCGGCCCGGCCGGGCTCGGTCGGTTGTGGAGCGGCCGCCCGGGTCAACCAGCTGGCCCGGCGAAGCTCCGGTTGTGGTGGAGCGGCCGCCGGGGTAAAGCAGCCGGTCCGGCCCGGCTCGGGGTGTGGTGGAGCGGCCGCCCGGGTCAGGAAGCCGGCCCGGCCGGGCTCGGTCGGTTATGGAGCGGCCGCCCGGGTCAACCAGCTGGCCCGGCGGGGCTCCGGTTGTGGTGGAGCGGCCGCCGGGGTAAAGCAGCCGGTCCGGCCCGGCTCGGGGTGTGGTGGAGCGGCCGCCCGTGTCAGGAAGCCGGCCCGGCCGGGCTCGGTCGGTTGTGGAGCGGCTCCCGGGTCAACCAGCTGGCCCGGCGGGGCTCCGGTTGTGGTGGAGCGGCCGCCGGGGTAAAGCAGCCGGCCCGGCCCGGCTCGAGGTGTGGTGGAGCGGCCTCCTGGGTTAAAAAGCCGGCCCGGCCGGGCTCGGTCTGTGGTGGAGCGGCCGCCGGGGTAAAGCAGCCGGCCCGGCCCGGCTCGGGGTGTGGTGGAGCGGCCTCCTGGGTTAAAAAGCCGGCCCGGCCGGGCTCGGTCTGTGGTGGAGTGGCCGCCCGGGTCAACCAGCTGGCCCGGGGGGGCTCCGGTTGTGGTGGAGCGGCCGCCGGGGTAAAGCAGCCGGCCCGGCCCGGCTCGGGGTGTGGTGGAGCGGCCGCCCGGGTCAGGAAGCCGGCCCGGCCGAGCTCGGTCGGTTGTGGAGCGGCTCCCGGGTCAACCAGCTGGCCCGGGGGGGCTCCGGTTGTGGTGGAGCGGCCGCCGGGGTAAAGCAGCCGTCCCGGCCCGGCTCCAGGTGTGGTGGAGCGGCCTCCTGGGTTAGGAAGCCGGCCCGGCCGGGCTCGGTCTGTGGTGGAGCGGCCGCCCGGGTCAACCAGCTGGCCCGGGGGGGCTCCGGTTGTGGTGGAGCGGCCGCCGGGGTAAAGCAGCCGGCCCGGCCCGGCTCGGGGTGTGGTGGAGCGGCCGCCCGGGTCAGGAAGCCGGCCCGGCCGGGCTCGGTCGGTTGTGGAGCGGCTCCCGGGTCAACCAGCTGGCCCGGCGGGGCTCCGGTTGTGGTGGAGCTGCCGCCGGGGTAAAGCAGCCGGCCCGGCCGGGCTGGGGGTGTGGGCGAGCGGCCGCCCGGGTCAGGAAGCCGGCCCGGCCGAGCTCGGTCGGTTGTGGAGCGGCTCCCGGGTCAACCAGCTGGCCCGGCGGGGCTCCGGTTGTGGTGGAGCGGCCGCCGGGGTAAAGAAGCCGATCCGGCCGGGCTCGGGGTGTGGTGGAGCGGCCGCCCGGGTCAGGAGGCCGGCCCGGCCAGGCTCGGTCTGTGGTGGAGCGGCCGCCCGGGTCAACCAGCTGGCCCGGCGGGGCTCCGGTTGTGGTGGAGCGGCCGGCGGGGTAAAGCAGCCGGCCCGGCCCGGCTCGAGGTGTGGTGGAGCGGCCTCCTGGGTTAGGAAGCCGGCCCGGCCGGGCTCGGTCTGTGGTGGAGCGGCCGCCCGGGTCAACCAGCTGGCCCGGGGGGGCTCTGGTTGTGGTGGAGCGGCCGCCGGGGTAAAGTAGCCGGCCCGGCCCGGCTCGGGGTGTGGTGGAGCGGCCGCCCCGGTCAGGAAGCCGGCCCGGCCGGGCTCGGTCGGTTGTGGAGCGGCTCCCGGGTCAACCAGCTGGCCCGGCGGGGCACCGGTTGTGGTGGAACGGCCGCCGGGGTAAAGCAGCCGGACCGGCCGGGCTCGGGGTGTGGTGGAGCGGCCGCCCGGGTCAGGAAGCCCGCCAGGCCGGGCTCGGTCGGTTATGGAGCGGCCGCCCGGGTCAACCAGCTGGCCCGGCGGGGCTCCGGTTGTGGTGGAGCGGCCGCCGGGTTAAAGCAGCCGGCCCGGCCCGGCTCGAGGTGTGGTGGAGCAGCCTCCTGGGTCAGGAAGCCGGCCTGGCCGGGCTCGGTCTGTGGTGGAGCGGCCGCCCGGGTCAACCAGCTGGCCCGGGGGGGCTCCGGTTGTGGTGGAGCGGCCGCCGGGGTAAAGCAGCCGGCCCGGCCCGGCTCGGGGTGTGGTGGAGCGGCCGCCCGGGTCAGGAAGCCGGCCCGGCCGAGCTCGGTCGGTTGTGGAGCGGCTCCCGGGTCAACCAGCTGGCCCGGCGGGGCTCCGGTTGTGGTGGAGCGGCCGCCGGGGTAAAGCAGCCGGCCCGGCCCGGCTCGGGGTGTGGTGGAGCGGCCGCCCGGGTCAGGAAACCGGCCCGGCCGGGCTCGGTTGGTTGTGGAGCGGCCGCCCGGGTCAACCAGCTGGCCCGGCGGGGCTCCGGTTGTGGTGGAGCTGCCGCCGGGGTAAAGCAGCCGGCCCGGCCGGGCTGGGGGTGTGGTGGAGCGGCCGCCCGGGTCAGGAAGCCGGCCCGGCCGAGCTCGGTCGGTTGTGGAGCGGCTCCCGGGTCAACCAGCTGGCCCGGCGCGGCTCCGGTTGTGGTGGAGCTGCCGCCGGGGTAAAGCAGCCGGCCCGGCCCGTCTGGGGGTGTGGTGGAGCGGCCGCCCGGGTCAGGAAGCCGGCCCGGCCGAGCTCGGTCGGTTGTGGAGCGGCTCCCGGGTCAACCAGCTGGCCCGGCGGGGCACCGGTTGTGGTGGAGCGGCCGCCGGGGTAAAGCAGCCGGCCCGGCCGGGCTGGGGGTGTGGTGGAGCGGCCGCCCGGGTCAGGAAGCCGGCCGGGCCGAGCTCGGTCGGTTGTGGAGCGGCTCCCGGGTCAACCAGCTGGCCCGGCGGGGCTCCGGTTGTGGTGGAGCGGCCGCCGGGGTAAAGCAGCCGATCCGGCCGGGCTCGGGGTGTGGTGGAGCGGCTGCCCGGGTCAGGAAGCCGGCCCGGCAGGGCTCGGTTGGTTGTGGAGCGGCCGCCCGGGTCAACCAGCTGGCCCGGCGGGGCTCCGGTTGTGGTGGAGCGGCCGCCGGGGTAAAGAAGCCGGCCCGGCCGGGCTCGGGGTGTGGTGGAGCGGCCGCCCGGGTCAGGAAGCCGGCCGGCCGGGCTTGGTCGGTTGTGGAGCGGCCGCCCGGGTCAACCAGCTGGCCCGGCGGGGCTCCGGTTGTGGTGGAGCGGCCGCCGGGGTAAAGCAGCCGGCCCGGCCGGGCTGGGGGTGTGGTGGAGCGGCCGCCCGGGTCAAGAGGCCGGCCCGGCCAGGCTCGGTCTGTGGTGGAGCGGCCGCCCGGGTCAACCAGCTGGCCCGGGGGGGCTCCGGTTGTGTTGGAGCGGCCGCCGGGGTAAAGCAGCCGGCCCGGCCCGGCTCGGGGTGTGGTGGAGCGGCCGCCCGGGTCAGGAAGCCGGCCCGGCCGGGCTCGGTCGGTTGTGGAGCGGCTCCCGGGTCAACCAGCTGGCCCGGCGGGGCTCCGGTTGTGGTGGAGCGGCCGCCGGGGTAAAGAAGCCGATCCGGCCGGGCTCGGGGTGTGGTGGAGCGGCTGCCCGGGTCAGGAAGCCGGCCCGGCCGGGCTCGGTTGGTTGTGGAGCGGCCGCGCGGGTCAACCAGCTGGCCCGGCGGGGCTCAGGTTGTGGTGGAGCGGCCGCCGGGGTAAAGAAGCCGGCCCGGCCGGGCTGGGGGTGTGGTGGAGCGGCCGCCCGGGTCAGGAGGCCGGCCCGGCCAGGCTCGGTCTGTGGTGGAGCGGCCGCCCGGGTCAACCAGCTGGCCCGGCGGGGCTCCGGTTGTGGTGGAGCGGCCGCCGGGGTAAAGCAGCCGGCCCGGCCCGGCTCGAGGTGTGGTGGAGCGGCCTCCTGGGTTAGGAAGCCGGCCCGGCCGGGCTCGGTCTGTGGTGTCGCGGCCGCCCAGGTCAACCAGCTGGCCCGGGGGGGCTCCGGTTGTGGTGCAGCGGCCGCCGGGGTAAAGTAGCCGGCCCGTCCCGGCTCGGGGTGTGGTGGAGCGGTTGCCCGGGTCAGGAAGCCGGCCCGGCCGGGCTCGGTTGGTTGTGGAGCGGCCGCCCGGGTCAACCAGCTGGCCCGGCGTGGCTCCGGTTGTGGTGGAGCGGCCGCCGGGGTAAAGCAGCCGGCCCGGCCCGGCTCGGGGTGTGGTGGAGCGGCCGCCCGGGTCAGGAAACCGGCCCGGCCGGGCTCGGTTGGTTGTGGAGCGGCCGCCCGGGTCAACCAGCATGCCCGGCGGGGCTCCGGTTGTGGTGGAGCTGCCGCCGGGGTAAAGCAGCCGGCCCGGCCGGGCTGGGGGTGTGGTGGAGCGGCCGCCCGGGTCAGGAAGCCGGCCCGGCCGAGCTCGGTCGGTTGTGGAGCGGCTCCCGGGTCAACCAGCTGGCCCGGCGGGGCTCCGGTTGTGGTGGAGCGGCCGCCGGGGTAAAGAAGCCGATCCGGCCGGGCTCGGGGTGTGGTGGAGCGGCTGCCCGGGTCAGGAAGCCGGCCAGGCCGGGCTCGGTTGGTTGTGGAGCGGCCGCGCGGGTCAACCAGCTGGCCCGGCGGGGCTCTGGTTGTGGTGGAGCGGCCACCGGGGTAAAGAAGCCGGCCCGGCCGGGCTGGGGGTGTGGTGGAGCGGTCGCCCGGGTCAGGAGGCCGGCCCGGCCAGGCTCGGTCTGTGGTGGAGCGGCCGCCCGGGTCAACCAGCATGCCCGGCGGGGCTCCGGTTGTGGTGGAGCGGCCGGCGGGGTAAAGCAGCCGGCCCGGCCCGGCTCGAGGTGTGGTGGAGCGGCCTCCTGGGATAGGAAGCCGGCCCGGCCGGGCTCGGTCTGTGGTGGAGCGGCCGCCCGGGTCAACCAGCTGGCCCGGGGGGGCTTTGGTTGTGGTGGAGCGGCCGCCGGGGTAAAGTAGCCGGCCCGGCCCGGCTCGGGGTGTGGTGGAGCGGCCGCCCCGGTCAGGAAGCCGGCCCGGCCGGGCTCGGTCGGTTGTGGAGCGGCTCCCGGGTCAACCAGCTGGCCCGGCGGGGCTCCGGTTGTGGTGGAGCGGCCGCCGGGGTAAAGCAGCCGGACCGGCCGGGCTCGGGGTGTGGTGGAGCGCCCGCCCGGGTCAGGAAGCCGGCCCGGCCGGGCTCGGTCGGTTATGGAGCGGCCGCCCGGGTCAACCAGCTGGCCCGGCGGGGCTCCGGTTGTGGTGGAGCGGCCGCCGGGGTAAAGCAGCCGGCCCGGCCCGGCTCGAGGTGTGGTGGAGCGGCCTCCTGGGTTAGGAAGCCGGCCTGGCCGGGCTCGGTCTGTGGTGGAGCGGCCGCCCGGGTCAACCAGCTGGCCCGGGGGGGCTCCGGTTGTGGTGGAGCGGCCGCCGGGGTAAAGCAGCCGGCCCGGCCCGGCTCGGGGTGTGGTGGAGCGGCCGCCCGGGTCAGGAAGCCGGCCCGGCCGAGCTCGGTCGGTTGTGGAGCGGCTCCCGGGTTAACCAGCTGGCCCGGCGGGGCTCCGGTTGTGGTGGAGCGGCCGCCGGGGTAAAGCAGCCGGCCCGGCCCGGCTCGGGGTGTGGTGGAGCGGCGGCCCGGGTCAGGAAGCCGGCCCGGCCGAGCTCGGTCGGTTGTGGAGCGGCTCCCGGGTCAACCAGCTGGCCCGGCGCGGCTCCGGTTGTGGTGGAGCTGCCGCCGGGGTAAAGCAGCCGGCCCGGCCCGTCTGGGGGTGTGGTGGAGCGGCCGCCCGGGTCAGGAAGCCGGCCCGGCCGGGCTCGGTCGGTTGTGGAGCGGATCCCGGGTCAACCAGCTGGCCCGGCGCGGCTCCGGTTGTGGTGGAGCGGCCGCCGGGGTAAAGCATCCGGCCCGGCCGGGCTGGGGGTGTGGGCGAGCGGCCGCCCGGGTCAGGAAGCCGGCCCGGCCGGGCTCGGTCGGTTGTGGAGCGGCTCCCGGGTCAACCAGCTGGCCCGGCGGGGCTCCGGTTGTGGTGGAGCGGCCGCCGGGGTAAAGAAGCCGATCCGGCCGGGCTCGGGGTGTGGTGGAGCGGCCGCCCGGGTCAGGAGGCCGGCCCGGCCAGGCTCGGTCTGTGGTGGAGCGGCCGCCCGGGACAACCAGCTGGCCCGGCGGGGCTCCGGTTGTGGTGGAGCGGCCGCCGGGGTAAAGCAGCCGGCCCGGCCGGGCTGGGGGTGTGGTTGAGCGGCCGCCCGGGTTAGGAAGCCGGCCCGGCCGGGCTCGGTCTGTGGTGGAGCGGCCGCCCGGGTCAACCAGCTGGCCCGGGGGGGCTCCGGTTGTGGTGGAGCGGCCGCCGGGGTAAAGCAGCCGGCCCGGCCGGGCTGGGGGTGTGGTGGAGCGGCCGCCCGGGTCAGGAAGCCGGCCCGGCCGAGCTCGGTCGGTTGTGGAGCGGCTCCCGGGTCAACCAGCTGGCCCGGCGGGGCTCCGGTTGTGGTGGAGCGGCCGCCGGGGTAAAGCATCCGGCCCGGCCGGGCTGGGGGTGTGGGCGAGCGGCCGCCCGGGTCAGGAAGCCGGCCCGGCCGAGCTCGGTCGGTTGTGGAGCGGCTCCCGGGTCAACCAGCTGGCCCGGCGCGGCTCCGGTTGTGGTGGAGCTGCCGCCGGGGTAAAGCAGCCGGCCCGGCCCGTCTGGGGGTGTGGTGGAGCGGCCGCCCGGGTCAGGAAGCCGGCCCGGCCGAGCTCGGTCGGTTGAGGAGCGGCTCCCGGGTCAACCAGCTGGCCCGGCGCGGCTCCGGTTGTGGTGGAGCGGCAGCCGGGGTAAAGCATCCGGCCCGGCCGGGCTGGGGGTGTGGGCGAGCGGCCGCCCGGGTCAGGAACCCGGCCCGGTCGAGCTCGGTCGGTTGTGGAGCGGCTCCCGGGTCAACCAGCTGGCCCGGCGGGGCTCCGGTTGTGGTGGAGCGGCCGCCGGGGTAAAGAAGCCGATCCGGCCGGGCTCGGGGTGTGGTGGAGCGGCCGCCCGGGTCAGGAGGCCGGCCCGGCCAGGCTCGGTCTGTGGTGGAGCGGCCGCCCGGGTCAACCAGCTGGCCCGGGGGGGCTCCGGTTGTGGTGGAGCGGCCGGCGGGGTAAAGCAGCCGGCCCGGCCCGGCTCGAGGTGTGGTGGAGCGGCCTCCTGGGTTAGGAAGCCGGCCCGGCCGGGCTCGGTCTGTGGTGGAGCGGCCGCCCGGGTCAACCAGCTGGCCCGGGGGGGCTCCGGTTGTGGTGGAGCGGCCGCCGGGGTAAAGTAGCCGGCCCGGCCCGGCTCGGGGTGTGGTGGAGCGGCCGCCCCGGTCAGGAAGCCGGCCCGGCCGGGCTCGGTCGGTTGTGGAGCGGCTCCCGGGTCAACCAGCTGGCCCGGCGGGGCTCCGGTTGTGGTGGAGCGGCCGCCGGGGTAAAGCAGCCGGCCCGGCCGGGCTGGGGTTGTGGTGGAGCGGCCCCCGGGGTCAGGAAGCCGGCCCGGCCGGGCTCGGTCGGTTGTGGAGCGGCCGCCCGGGTCAACCAGGTGGCCCGGCGGGGCTCCGGTTGTGGTGGAGCGGCCGCCGTGGTAAAGCAGCCGGCCCGGCCGGGCTGGGGTTGTGGTGGAGCGGCCCCCGGGGTCAGGAAGCCGGCCCGGCCGGGCTCGGTCGGTTGTGGAGCGGCCGCCCGGGTCAACCAGCTGGCCCGGCGGGGCTCCGGTTGTGGTGGAGCGGCCGCCGGGGTAAAGCAGCCAACCCGGCCCGGCTCGGGGTGTGGTGGAGCGGCCGCCCGGGTAAGGAAGCCGGCCCGGCTGGGCTCGGTCGGTTGTGGCGGCCGCCCGGGTCAACCAGCTGGCCCGGCGGGGATCCGGTTCTGGTGGAGCGGCCGCCGGGGTAAAGCAGCCGGCCCGGCCGGGCTCGGGGTGTGGTGGAGCGGCCGCCCGGTTCAGGAAGCCGGCCCGGCCGGGCTCGGTCGGTTATGGAGCGGCCGCCCGGGTCAACCAGCTGGCCCGGCGGGGCTCCGGTTGTGGTGGAGCGGCCGCAAGGATAAAGCAGCCGGCCCGGCCCGGCTCGAGGTGTGGTGGAGCTGCCTCCTGGGTTAGGAAGCCGGCCTGGCCGGGCTCGGTCTGTGGTGGAGCGGCCGCCCGGGTCAACCAGCTGGCCCGGGGGGGCTCCGGTTGTGGTGGAGCGGCCGCCGGGGTAAAGCAGCCGGCCCGGCCCGGCTCGGGGTGTGGTGGAGCGGCCGCCCGGGTCAGGAAGCCGGCCCGTCCGAGCTCGGTCGGTTGTGGAGCGGCTCCCGGGTCAACCAGCTGGCCCGGCGGGGCTCTGGTTGTGGTGGAGCTGCCTCCGGGGTAAAGCAGCCGGCCCGGCCGGGCTGGGGGTGTGGTGGAGCGGCCGCCCGGGTCAGGAAGCCGGCCCGGCCGAGCTCGGTCGGTTGTGGAGCGGCTCCCGGGTCAACCAGCTGGCCCGGCGGGGCTCCGGTTGTGGTGGAGCGGCCGCCGGGGTAAAGCAGCCGATCCGGCCGGGCTCGGGGTGTGGTGGAGCGGCTGCCCGGGTCAGGAAGCCGGTTCGGCCGGGCTCGGTTGGTTGTGGAGCGGCCGCCCGGGTCAACCAGCTGGCCCGGCGGGGCTCCGGTTGTGGTGGAGCGGCCGCCGGGGTAAAGCAGCCGGCCCGGCCCGGCTCATGGTGTGGTGGAGCGTCCGCCCGGGTCAGGAAACCGGCCCGGCGGGGCTCGGTTGGTTGTGGAGCGGCCGCCCGGGTCAACCAGCTGGCCCGGCGGGGCTCCGGTTGTGGTGGAGCTGCCGCCGGGGTAAAGCAGCCAGCCCGGCCGGGCTGGGGGTGTTGTGGAGCGGCCGCCCGGGTCAGGAAGCCCGCCCGGCCGAGCTCGGTCGGTTGTGGAGCGGCTCCCGGGTCAACCAGCTGGCCCGGCGGGGCTCCGGTTGTGGTGGAGCGGCCGCCGGGGTAAAGCAGCCGATCCGGCCGGGCTCGGGGTGTGGTGGAGCGGCTGCCCGGGTCAGGAAGCCGGCCCGGCCGGGCTCGGTCGGTTGTGGAGCGGCCGCCCGGGTCAACCAGCTTGCCCGGCGGGGCTCCGGTTGTGGTGGAGCGGCCGCCGGGGTAAAGAAGCCGGCCCGGCCGGGCTCGGGGTGTGGTGGAGCGGCCGCCCGGGTCAAGAAGCCGGCCCGGCCGGGCTCGGTCGGTTATGGAGCGGCCGCCCGGTTCAACCAGCTGGCCCGGCGGGGCTCCGGTTGTGGTGGAGCGGCCGCCGGGGTAAAGCAGCCGGCCCGGCCCGGCTCGGGGTGTGGTGGAGCGGTCGCCCGGGTCAGGAAGCCGGCCCGGCCGAGCTCGGTCGGTTGTGGAGCAGCTCCCGGGTCAACCAGCTGGCCCGGCGCAGCTCCGGTTGTGGTGGAGCTGCCGCCGGGGTAAAGCAGCCGGCCCGGCCGGGCTGGGGGTGTGGTGGAGCGGCCGCCCGGGTCAGGAAGCCGGCCCGGCCGAGCTCGGTCGGTTGTGGAGCGGCTCCCGGGTCAACCAGCTGGCCCGGCGGGGCTCCGGTTGTGGTGGAGCGGCCGCCGGGGTAAAGAAGCCGGCCCGTCCGGGCTCGGGGTGTGGTGGAGCGGCCGCCCGGGTCAGGAAGCCGGCCCGGCCGGGCTCGGTCGGTTGTGGAGCGGCCGCCCGGGTCAACCAGCTGGCCCGGCGGGGCTCCGGTTGTGGTGGAGCGGCCGCCGGGGTAAAGCAGCCGGCCCGGCCGGGCTGGGGGTGTGGTGGAGCGGCCGCCCGGGTCAGGAGGCCGGCCGGGCCAGGCTCGGTCTGTGGTGGAGAGGCCGCCCGGGTCAACCAGCTGGCCCGGCGGGGCTCCGGTTGTGGTGGAGCGGCCGCCGGGGTAAAGCAGCCGGCCCGGCCGGGCTCGGGGTGTGGTGGAGCGGCCGCCCGGGTCAGGAAGCCGGCCCGGCCGGGCTCGGTCGGTTATGGAGCGGCCGCCCGGGTCAACCAGCTGTCCCGGCGGGGCTCCGGTTGTGGTGGAGCGGCCGGCGGGGTAAAGCAGCCGGCCCGGCCCGGCTCGAGGTGTGGTGGAGCGGCCTCCTGGGTTAGGAAGCCGGCCCGGCGGGCTCGGTCTGTGGTGGAGCGGCCGCCCGGGTCAACCAGCTGGCCCGGGGGGGCTCCGGTTGTGGTGGAGCGGCCGCCGGGGTAAAGTAGCCGGCCCGGCCCGGCTCGGGGTGTGGTGGAGCGGCCGCCCCGGCCAGGAAGCCGGCCCGGCCGGGCTCGGTCGGTTGTGGAGCGGCTCCCGGGTCAACCAGCTGGCCCGGCGGGGCTCCGGTTGTGGTGGAGCGGCCGCCGGGGTAAAGCAGCCGGCCCGGCCGGGCTGGTGTTGTGGTGGAGCGGCCCCCGGGGTCAGGAAGCCGGCCCGGCCGGGCTCGGTCGGTTGTGGAGCGGCCGCCCGG
Organism: Artibeus lituratus; assembly: GCA_038363175.2. NCBI lineage: Eukaryota > Metazoa > Chordata > Mammalia > Chiroptera > Phyllostomidae > Artibeus > Artibeus lituratus. Next base: position 7,681 of record JBAWUR020000111.1, on the reverse strand, counting down.
GTCAACCAGCTGGCCCGGCGGGGCTCCGGTTGTGGTGGAGCGGCCGCCGGGGTAAAGCAGCCGGCCCGGCCCGGCTCGGGGTGTGGTGGAGCGGCCCCCCGGGTAAGGAAGCCGGCCCGGCTGGGCTCGGTCGGTTGTGGCGGCCGCCCGGGTCAACCAGCTGGCCCGGCGGGGATCCGGTTCTGGTGGAGCGGCCGCCGGGGTAAAGCAGCCGGCCCGGCCGGGCTCGGGGTGTGGTGGAGCGGCCGCCCGGTTCAGGAAGCCGGCCCGGCCGGGCTCGGTCGGTTATGGAGCGGCCGCACGGGTCAACCAGCTGGCCCGGCGGGGCTCCGGTTGTGGTGGAGCGGCCGCCGGGATAAAGCAGCCGGCCCGGCCAGGCTCGAGGTGTGGTGGAGCGGCCTCCTGGGTTAGGAAGCCGGCCTGGCCGGGCTCGGTCTGTGGTGGAGCGGCCGCCCGGGTCAACCAGCTGGCCCGGGGGGGCTCCGGTTGTGGTGGAGCGGCCGCCGGGGTAAAGCAGCCGGCCCGGCCCGGCTCGGGGTGTGGTGGAGCGGCCGCCCGGGTCAGGAAGCCGGCCCGTCCGAGCTCGGTCGGTTGTGGAGCGGCTCCCGGGTCAACCAGCTGGCCCGGCGGGGCTCTGGTTGTGGTGGAGCTGCCTCCGGGGTAAAGCAGCCGGCTCGGCCGGGCTGGGGGTGTGGTGGAGCGCCCGCCCGGGTCAGGAAGCCGGCCCGGCCGAGCTCGGTCGGTTGTGGAGCGGCTCCCGGGTCAACCAGCTGGCCCGGCGGGGCTCCGGTTGTGGTGGAGCGGCCGCCGGGGTAAAGCAGCCGATCCGGCCGGGCTCGGGGTGTGGTGGAGCGGCTGCCCGGGTCAGGAAGCCGGCCCGGCCGGGCTCGGTTGGTTGTGGAGCGGCCGCCCGGGTCAACCAGCTGGCCCGGCGGGGCTCCGGTTGTGGTGGAGCGGCCGCCGGGGTAAAGCAGCCGGCCCGGCCCGGCTCGGGGTGTGGTGGAGCGGCCGCCCGGTTCAGGAAGCCGGCCCGGCCGGGCTCGGTCGGTTATGGAGCGGCCGCACGGGTCAACCAGCTGGCCCGGCGGGGCTCCGGTTGTGGTGGAGCGGCCGCCGGGATAAAGCAGCCGGCCCGGCCAGGCTCGAGGTGTGGTGGAGCGGCCTCCTGGGTTAGGAAGCCGGCCTGGCCGGGCTCGGTCTGTGGTGGAGCGGCCGCCCGGGTCAACCAGCTGGCCCGGGGGGGCTCCGGTTGTGGTGGAGCGGCCGCCGGGGTAAAGCAGCCGGCCCGGCCCGGCTCGGGGTGTGGTGGAGCGGCCGCCCGGGTCAGGAAGCCGGCCCGTCCGAGCTCGGTCGGTTGTGGAGCGGCTCCCGGGTCAACCAGCTGGCCCGGCCGGGCTCTGGTTGTGGTGGAGCTGCCTCCGGGGTAAAGCAGCCGGCTCGGCCGGGCTGGGGGTGTGGTGGAGCGGCCGCCCGGGTCAGGAAGCCGGCCCGGCCGAGCTCGGTCGGTTGTGGAGCGGCTCCCGGGTCAACCAGCTGGCCCGGCGGGGCTCCGGTTGTGGTGGAGCGGCCGCCGGGGTAAAGCAGCCGATCCGGCCGGGCTCGGGGTGTGGTGGAGCGGCTGCCCGGGTCAGGAAGCCGGCCCGGCCGGGCTCGGTTGGTTGTGGAGCGGCCGCCCGGGTCAACCAGCTGGCCCGGCGGGGCTCCGGTTGTGGTGGAGCGGCCGCCGGGGTAAAGCAGCCGGCCCGGCCCGGCTCGGGGTGTGGTGGAGCGGCCGCCCGGGTCAGGAAACCGGCCCGGCCGGGCTCGGTTGGTTGTGGAGCGGCCGCCCGGGTCAACCAGCTGGCCCGGCGGGGCTCCGGTTGTGGTGGAGCTGCCGCCGGGGTAAAGCAGCCAGCCCGGCCGGGCTGGGGGTGTTGTGGAGCGGCCGCCCGGGTCAGGAAGCCGGCCCGGCCGAGCTCGGTCGGTTGTGGAGCGGCTCCCGGGTCAACCAGCTGGCCCGGCGGGGCTCCGGTTGTGGTGGAGCGGCCGCCGGGGTAAAGCAGCCGATCCGGCCGGGCTCGGGGTGTGGTGGAGCGGCTGCCCGGGTCAGGAAGCCGGCCCGGCCGGGCTCGGTCGGTTGTGGAGCGGCCGCCCGGGTCAACCAGCTTGCCCGGCGGGGCTCCGGTTGTGGTGGAGCGGCCGCCGGGGTAAAGAAGCCGGCCCGGCCGGGCTCGGGGTGTGGTGGCGCGGCCGCCCGGGTCAAGAAGCCGGCCCGGCCGGGCTCGGTCGGTTATGGAGCGGCCGCCCGGTTCAACCAGCTGGCCCGGCGGGGCTCCGGTTGTGGTGGAGTGGCCGCCGGGGTAAAGCAGCCGGCCCGGCCCGGCTCGGGGTGTGGTGGAGCGGCCGCCCGGGTCAGGAAGCCGGCCCGGCCGAGCTCGGTCGGTTGTGGAGCGGCTCCCGGGTCAACCAGCTGGCCCGGCGCAGCTCCGGTTGTGGTGGAGCTGCCGCCGGGGTAAAGCAGCCGGCCCGGCCGGGCTGGGGGTGTGGTGGAGCGGCCGCCCGGGTCAGGAAGCCGGCCCGGCCGAGCTCGGTCGGTTGTGGAGCGGCTCCCGGGTCAACCAGCTGGCCCGGCGGGGCTCCGGTTGTGGTGGAGCGGCCGCCGTGGTAAAGCAGCCGATCCGGCCGGGCTCGGGGTGTGGTGGAGCGGCTGCCCGGGTCAGGAAGCCGGCCCGGCCGGGCTCGGTTGGTTGTGGAGCGGCCGCCCGGGTCAACCAGCTGGCCCGGCGGGGCTCCGGTTGTGGTGGAGCGGCCGCCGGGGTAAAGAAGCCGGCCCGTCCGGGCTCGGGGTGTGGTGGAGCGGCCGCCCGGGTCAGGAAGCCGGCCCGGCCGGGCTCGGTCGGTTGTGGAGCGGCCGCCCGGGTCAACCAGCTGGCCCGGCGGGGCTCCGGTTGTGGTGGAGCGGCCGCCGGGGTAAAGCAGCCGGCCCGGCCGGGCTGGGGGTGTGGTGGAGCGGCCGCCCGGGTCAAGAGGCCGGCCCGGCCAGGCTCGGTCTGTGGTGGAGAGGCCGCCCGGGTCAACCAGCTGGCCCGGCGGGTCTCCGGTTGTGGTGGAGCGGCCGCCGGGGTAAAGCAGCCGGCCCGGCCCGGCTCGAGGTGTGGTGGAGCGGCCTCCTGGGTTAAAAAGCCGGCCCGGCCGGGCTCGGTCTGTGGTGGAGCGGCCGCCCGGGTCAACCAGCTGGCCCGGGGGGGCTCCGGTTGTGGTGGAGCGGCCGCCGGGGTAAAGCAGCCGGCCCGGCCCGGCTCGGGGTGTGGTGGAGCGGCCGCCCGGGTCAGGAGGCCGGCCCGGCCGAGCTCGGTCGGTTGTGGAGCGGCTCCCGGGTCAACCAGCTGGCCCGGGGGGGCTCCGGTTGTGGTGGAGCGGCCGCCGGGGTAAAGCAGCCGTCCCGGCCCGGCTCCAGGTGTGGTGGAGCGGCCTCCTGGGTTAGGAAGCCGGCCTGGCCGGGCTCGGTCTGTGGTGGAGCGGCCGCCCGGGTCAACCAGCTGGCCCGGGGGGCCTCCGGTTGTGGTGGAGCGGCCGCCGGGGTAAAGCAGCCGGCCCGGCCCGGCTCGGGGTGTGGTGGAGCGGCCGCCCGGGTCAGGAAGCCGGCCCGTCCGAGCTCGGTCGGTTGTGGAGCGGCTCCCGGGTCAACCAGCTGGCCCGGCGGGGCTCTGGTTGTGGTGGAGCTGCCTCCGGGGTAAAGCAGCCGGCTCGGCCGGGCTGGGGGTGTGGTGGAGCGGCCGCCCGGGTCAGGAAGCCGGCCCGGCCGAGCTCGGTCGGTTGTGGAGCGGCTCCCGGGTCAACCAGCTGGCCCGGCGGGGCTCCGGTTGTGGTGGAGCGGCCGCCGGGGTAAAGCAGCCGATCCGGCCGGGCTCGGGGTGTGGTGGAGCGGCTGCCCGGGTCAGGAAGCCGGCCCGGCCGGGCTCGGTTGGTTGTGGAGCGGCCGCCCGGGTCAACCAGCTGGCCCGGCGGGGCTCCGGTTGTGGTGGAGCGGCCGCCGGGGTAAAGCAGCCGGCCCGGCCCGGCTCGGGGTGTGGTGGAGCGGCCGCCCGGGTCAGGAAACCGGCCCGGCCGGGCTCGGTTGGTTGTGGAGCGGCCGCCCGGGTCAACCAGCTGGCCCGGCGGGGCTCCGGTTGTGGTGGAGCTGCCGCCGGGGTAAAGCAGCCAGCCCGGCCGGGCTGGGGGTGTTGTGGAGCGGCCGCCCGGGTCAGGAAGCCGGCCCGGCCGAGCTCGGTCGGTTGTGGAGCGGCTCCCGGGTCAACCAGCTGGCCCGGCGGGGCTCCGGTTGTGGTGGAGCGGCCGCCGGGGTAAAGCAGCCGTTCCGGCCGGGCTCGGGGTGTGGTGGAGCGGCTGCCCGGGTCAGGAAGCCGGCCCGGCCGGGCTCGGTCGGTTGTGGAGCGGCCGCCCGGGTCAACCAGCTTGCCCGGCGGGGCTCCGGTTGTGGTGGAGCGGCCGCCGGGGTAAAGAAGCCGGCCCGGCCGGGCTCGGGGTGTGGTGGCGCGGCCGCCCGGGTCAAGAAGCCGGCCCGGCCGGGCTCGGTCGGTTATGGAGCGGCCGCCCGGTTCAACCAGCTGGCCCGGCGGGGCTCCGGTTGTGGTGGAGTGGCCGCCGGGGTAAAGCAGCCGGCCCGGCCCGGCTCGGGGTGTGGTGGAGCGGCCGCCCGGGTCAGGAAGCCGGCCCGGCCGAGCTCGGTCGGTTGTGGAGCGGCTCCCGGGTCAACCAGCTGGCCCGGCGCAGCTCCGGTTGTGGTGGAGCTGCCGCCGGGGTAAAGCAGCCGGCCCGGCCGGGCTGGGGGTGTGGTGGAGCGGCCGCCCGGGTCAGGAAGCCGGCCCGGCCGAGCTCGGTCGGTTGTGGAGCGGCTCCCGGGTCAACCAGCTGGCCCGGCGGGGCTCCGGTTGTGGTGGAGCGGCCGCCGTGGTAAAGCAGCCGATCCGGCCGGGCTCGGGGTGTGGTGGAGCGGCTGCCCGGGTCAGGAAGCCGGCCCGGCCGGGCTCGGTTGGTTGTGGAGCGGCCGCCCGGGTCAACCAGCTGGCCCGGCGGGGCTCCGGTTGTGGTGGAGCGGCCGCCGGGGTAAAGAAGCCGGCCCGTCCGGGCTCGGGGTGTGGTGGAGCGGCCGCCCGGGTCAGGAAGCCGGCCCGGCCGGGCTCGGTCGGTTGTGGAGCGGCCGCCCGGGTCAACCAGCTGGCCCGGCGGGGCTCCGGTTGTGGTGGAGCGGCCGCCGGGGTAAAGCAGCCGGCCCGGCCGGGCTGGGGGTGTGGTGGAGCGGCCGCCCGGGTCAAGAGGCCGGCCCGGCCAGGCTCGGTCTGTGGTGGAGAGGCCGCCCGGGTCAACCAGCTGGCCCGGCGGGTCTCCGGTTGTGGTGGAGCGGCCGCCGGGGTAAAGCAGCCGGCCCGGCCCGGCTCGAGGTGTGGTGGAGTGGCCTCCTGGGTTAAAAAGCCGGCCCGGCCGGGCTCGGTCTGTGGTGGAGCGGCCGCCCGGGTCAACCAGCTGGCCCGGGGGGGCTCCGGTTGTGGTGGAGCGGCCGCCGGGGTAAAGCAGCCGGCCCGGCCCGGCTCGGGGTGTGGTGGAGCGGCCGCCCGGGTCAGGAAGCCGGCCCGGCCGAGCTCGGTCGGTTGTGGAGCGGCTCCCGGGTCAACCAGCTGGCCCGGGGGGGCTCCGGTTGTGGTGGAGCGGCCGCCGGGGTAAAGCAGCCGTCCCGGCCCGGCTCCAGGTGTGGCGGAGCGGCCTCCTGGGTTAGGAAGCCGGCCTGGCCGGGCTCGGTCTGTGGTGGAGCGGCCGCCCGGGTCAACCAGCTGGCCCGGGGGGGCTCCGGTTGTGGTGGAGCGGCCGCCGGGGTAAAGCAGCCGGCCCGGCCCGGCTCGGGGTGTGGTGGAGCGGCCGCCCGGGTCAGGAAGCCGGCCCGGCCGGGCTCGGTCGGTTGTGGAGCGGCTCCCGGGTCAACCAGCTGGCCCGGCGGGGCTCCGGTTGTGGTGGAGCGGCCGCCGGGGTAAAGCAGCCGATCCGGCCGGGCTCGGGGTGTGGTGGAGCGGTTGCCCGGGTCAGGAAGCCGGCCCGGCCGGGATCGGTTGGTTGTGGAGCGGCCGCCCGGGTCAACCAGCTGGCCCGGCGGGGCTCCGGTTGTGGTGGAGCTGCCGCCGGGGTAAAGCAGCCGGCCCGGCCCGGCTCGGGGTGTGGTGGAGCGGCCGCCCGGGTCAGGAAACCGGCCCGGCCGGGCTCGGTTGGTTGTGTAGCGGCCGCCCGGGTCAACCAGCATGCCCGGCGGGGCTCCGGTTGTGGTGGAGCTGCCGCCGGGGTAAAGCAGCCGGCCCGGCCGGGCTGGGGGTGTGGGCGAGCGGCCGCCCGGGTCAGGAAGCCGGCCCGGCCGGGCTCGGTCGGTTGTGGAGCGGCTCCCGGGTCAACCAGCTGGCCCGGCGGGGCTCCGGTTGTGGTGGAGCGGCCGCCGGGGTAAAGAAGCCGATCCGGCCGGGCTCGGGGTGTGGTGGAGCGGCCGCCCGGGTCAGGAGGCCGGCCCGGCCAGGCTCGGTCTGTGGTGGAGCGGCCGCCCGGGTCAACCAGCTGGCCCGGCGGGGCTCCGGTTGTGGTGGAGCGGCCGGCGGGGTAAAGCAGCCGGCCCGGCCCGGCTCGAGGTGTGGTGGAGCGGCCTCCTGGGTTAGGAAGCCGGCCCGGCCGGGCTCGGTCTGTGGTGGAGCGGCCGCCCGGGTCAACCAGCTGGCCCGGGGGGGCTCCGGTTGTGGTGGAGCGGCCGCCGGGGTAAAGCAGCGGGCCCGGCCCGGCTCGAGGTGTGGTGGAGCGGCCTCCTGGGTTAGGAAGCCGGCCTGGCCGGGCTCGGTCTGTGGTGGAGCGGCCGCCCGGGTCAACCAGCTGGCCCGGGGGGGCTCCGGTTGTGGTGGAGCGGCCGCCGGGGTAAAGCAGCCGGCCCGGCCCGGCTCGGGGTGTGGTGGAGCGGCCGCCCGGGTCAGGAAACCGGCCCGGCCGGGCTCGGTTGGTTGTGGAGCGGCCGCCCGGGTCAACCAGCATGCCCGGCGGGGCTCCGGTTGTGGTGGAGCTGCCGCCGGGGAAAGCAGCCGGCCCGGCCGGGCTGGGGGTGTGGTGGAGCGGCCGCCCGGGTCAGGAAGCCGGCCCGGCCGAGCTCGGTCGGTTGTGGAGCGGCTCCCGGGTCAACCAGCTGGCCCGGCGGGGCTCCGGTTGTGGTGGAGCGGCCGCCGGGGTAAAGAAGCCGATCCGGCCGGGCTCGGGGTGTGGTGGAGCGGCTGCCCGGGTCAGGAAGCTGGCCCGGCCGGGCTCGGTTGGTTGTGGAGCGGCCGCGCGGGTCAACCAGCTGGCCCGGCGGGGTTCCGGTTGTGGTGGAGCGGCCGCCGGGGTAAAGAAGCCGGCCCGGCCGGGCTGGGGGTGTGGTGGAGCGGCCGCCCGGGTCAGGAGGCCGGCCCGGCCAGGCTCGGTCTGTGGTGGAGCGGCCGCCCGGGTCAACCAGCTGGCCCGGCGGGGCTCCGGTTGTGGTGGAGCGGCCGCTGGGGTAAAGCAGCCGGCCCGGCCGGGCTGGGGGTGTGGTGGAGCGGCCGCCCGGGTCAAGAGGCCGGCCCGGCCAGGCTCGGTCTGTGGTGGAGAGGCCGCCCGGGTCAACCAGCTGGCCCGGCGGGGCTCCGGTTGTGGTGGAGCGGCCGCCGGG
>JBAWUR020000109.1:0-95995 GCA_038363175.2 Artibeus lituratus | reverse complement strand
GGGTGTGGTGGAGCGGCCGCCCGGGTCAGGAAGCCGGCCGGCCGGTCTCGGTCGGTTGTGGAGCGGCCGCCCGGTCAACCAGCTGGCCCGGCGGGGCTCCGGTTGTGGTGGAGCCGCCGCCGGGGTAAAGCAGCCGGGCCCGGCCCGGCTCGGGGTGGGGTGGAGCGGCCGCCCGGGTCAGGAAGCCGGCCCGGCCGAGCTCGGTCGGTTGTGGAGCGGCTCCCGGGTCAACCAGCTGTCCCGGCGGGGCTCCGGTTATGGTGGAGCGGCCGCCGGGGTAGAGGCAAGCCGGCCCGGCCCGGCTCGGGGGTGTGGTGGAGCGGCCGCCTGGGTCAGGAAGCCGGCCGGGCCGGGCTCGGTCTGTGGTGAAGCGGCCGCCCGGGTCAACCAGCTGGCCCGGCGGGGCTCCTGTTGTGGTGGAGCGGCGCCGGGGTAAAGCAGCCGGCCCGGCCGGGCTGGGGGTGTGGTGGAGCGGCCGCCCGGGTCAGGAAGCCGGCCCGGCCGGGCTCGATCGGTTGTGGAGCGGCCGCCCGGGTCAACCAGCTGGCCCGGCCGGGCTTCCGGTTGTGGTGGAGCGGCAGCCGGGGTAAAGAAGCCGGCCCGGCCCGGCTCGGAGTGTGGTGGAGCGGCCGCCCGGGTCAGGAAGTCGGCCCGGCCGGGCTCGGTCGGTTGTGGAGCGGCCGCCCGGGTCAACCAGCTGGCCCGGCCGGGCTCCGGTTGTGGTGGAGCGGCAGCCGGGTAAACCAGCCGGCCCGGCGGGGCTCGGGGTGTGGTTGAGCGGCCACCCGGGTCAGGAGGCCGGCCCGGCCGGGCTCGGTCTCTTGTGGAGCGGCCGCCTGGTCAACCAGGTGGCCCGGCGGGGATCCGTTTGTGGTGGAGCGGCCGCCAGGGTCAACCAACTGTCCCGGCGGGGATCCGGTTGTGGTGGAGCGGCCGCCGGGGTAACGCAGCCGGCCCGGCCCGGCTCGGGGTGTGGTGGAGAGGCCGCCCGGGTCAGGAAGACGGCCCGGCCGGGCTCGGTCTGTCGTGGAGCGGACGTCCGGGTCAACCAGCTGGCCCGGCGAAGCTCTGGTTGTGGTGGAGCGGCAGCCGGGGTAAAGCAGCCGGCCCGGCCGGGCTAAGGGTGTGGTGGAGCGGCCGCCCGGGTCAGGAAGCCGGCCCGGCCGGGCTCGGTCGGTTGTGGAGCGGCCGCCCGGGACAACCAGCTGCCCCGGCCGGGCTCCGGTTGTGGTGGAGCGGCCGCCGGGGTAAAGCAGCCGGCCCGGCCGGGCTGGGGGTGTGGTGGAGCGGCCGCCCGGGTCAGGAAGCCGGCCCGGCCGGGCTCGATCGGTTGTGGAGCGGTCGCCCGGGTCAACCAGCTGGCCCGGTGGGGCTCCGGTTGTGGTGGAGCGGCCGCCGGGGTAAAGCAGCCGGCCCGGCCCGGCTCGGGGTGTGGTGGAGCGGCCGCCCGGGTCAGGAAGCCGGCCCGGCCGAGCTCGGTCGGTTGTGGAGCGGCTCCCGGGTCAATCAGCTGGCCCGGCGGTGTTCCGTTTGTGGTGGAGCGGCCGCCAGGGTCAACCAGCTGGCCCGGCGAGGCTCCGGTTGTGGTGGAGCGGCCGCCGGGGTAAAGCAGCCGGCCCGGCCGGCTGGGGTTGTGGTGGAGCGGGCCGCCCGGGTCAGGAGGCCGGCCCGGCCGGGCTCGGTCTCTGGTGGAGCGGCCGCCCTGGTCAACCAGCTGGACCGGCGGGGCTCCGGTTGTGGTGGAGCGGCCGCCGGGGAAAAGCAGCCGCCCGGCCCGGCTCGGAGTGTGGTGGAGCGGCCGCCCGGGTCAGGAAGTCGGACCGGCCGGGCTCGGTCGGTTTGTGGAGCGGCCGCCCTGGTCAACCAGCTGGCCCGGGCGGGCTACGGTTGTGGTGGAGCGGCAGCCGGGGTAAAGCAGCCGGCCCGGCCGGCTCGGGGTGTGGTGGAGCGGCCGCCAGGGTGAGGAAGCCGGCCCGGCCGGGCTCGGTCTCTGGTTGAGCGGCCGCCCTGGTCAACCAGCTGGCCCGGCGGGGCTCCGTTTGTGGTGGAGCGGCCGCCAGGGTCAACCAGCTGTCCCGGCGGGGATCCGGTTGTGGTGGAGCGGCCGTCGGGGTAAAGCAGCCGGCCCGGCCCGGCTCGGGGTGTGGTTGGAGCGGCCGCCCGGGTCAGGAAGACGGCCCGGCCGGGCTCGGTCTGTGGTGGAGCGGACGTCCGGGTCAACCAGCTGGCCCGGCGGGGCTCCGGTTGTGGTGGAGCGGCCGCCGGGGTAAAGCAGCCGGCCCGCCGGGCTGGGGTTGTGGTGGAGCGGCCACCCGGGTCAGGAGGCCGGCCAGGCCGGTCTCGGTCTGTGGTGGAGCGGCTGCCCGGGTCAACCAGCTGGCCTGGCGGGGCTCCGGTTGTGGTGGAGCGGCCGCCGGGGTAAAGCAGCCGGACCGGCCGGACTGGGGTTGTGGTGGAGCGGCCGCCCGGGTCAGGAGGCCGGCCCGGCCAAGCTCGGTCTCTGGTGGAGCGGCCGCCCTGGTCAGCCAGCTGGCCCGGCGGGGCTCCGGTTGTGGTGGAGCGGCCGCCGGGGGTAAAGCAGGCGGCCGGCCCGGCTCGGGGTGTGGTGGAGAGCGGCCGCCCGGGTCAGGAAGCCGGCCCGGTAGAGCTCGGTCGGTTGTGGAGCGGCTCCCGGGTCAACAAGCTGGCCCGGCGGGGCTCCGGTTGTGGTGGAGCGACAGCCGGGGTAAAGCAGCCGGCTTGGCCCGGCTCGGGGTGTGGTGGAGCGGCCGCCCGAGTCAGGAAGCCGGTTCTGCCGGGCTCGGTCGGTTGTGCAGCGGCCGCCCGGGTCAACCAGCTGGCCCGGGGGGGCTCCGGTTGTGGTGGAGCGGCCGCCGGGGTAAAGCAGCCGGCCCGGCCCGGCTCGGGGTGTGGTGGAGCGGCCGCCCGGGTCAGGAAGCCGGCCCGGCCGGGCTCGGTCTGTTTTGGAGCGGCCGCCCGGGTCAACCAGCTGGCCCGGCGGGGCTCCGGTTGTGGTGGAGCGGTCGCCGTGGTAAAGCAGCCGGCCCGGCCCGGCTCGGGGTGTGGTGGAGCGGCCGCCCGGGTCAGGAAGCCGGCCCCGGCCGAGCTCGGTCGGTTGTGGAGCGGCTCCCGGGTCAACCAGCTGGCCCGGCGGGGCTCCGGTTGTGGGTGGAGCGGCCGCCGGGGTAAAGCAGCCGGCCCGGCCCGGCTCGGGGTGTGGTGGAGCGACCGCCCGGGTCAGGAAGCCGGCCCGGCCGAGCTCGGTCGGTTGTGGAGCGGCTCCCGGGTCAATCAGCTGGCCCGGCGGTGTTCCGTTTGTGGTGGAGCGGCCGCCAGGGTCAACCAGCTGGCCCGGCGAGGCTCCGGTTGTGGTGGAGCGGCCGCCGGGGGTAAAGCAGCCGGCCCGGCCGGCTGGGGTTGTGGTGGAGCGGCCGCCGGGTCAGGAGGCCGGCCCGGCCGGGCTCGGTCTCTGGTGGAGCGGCCCGCCCTGGTCAACCAGCTGGGACCGGCGGGGCTCCGGTTGTGTGGAGCGGCCGCCGGGGAAAAGCAGCCGGCCCGGCCCGGCTCGGAGTGTGGTGGAGCGGCCGCCCGGGTCAGGAAGTCGGCCCGGCCGGGCTCGGTCGGTTTGTGGAGCGGCGCCTTGGTCAACCAGCTGGCCCGGGCGGGCTACGGTTGTGGTGGAGCGGCAGCCGGGGTAAAGCAGCCGGCCCGGCCGGCTCGGGGTGTGGTGGAGCGGCCGCCAGGGTCAGGAAGCCGGCCCGGCCGGGCTCGGTCTCTGGTGGAGCGGCCGCCCTGGTCAACCAGCTGGCCCGGCGGGGGCTCCGTTTCCGGTGGAGCGGCCGCCAGGGTCAACCAGCTGTACCGGCGGGGGATCCGGTTGTGGTGGAGCGGCCGCCGGGGTAAAGCAGCCGGCCCGGCCCGGCTCGGGGTGTGGTGGAGCGGACCGCCCGGGTCGGGAAGCCGGCCCGGCCGAGCTCGGTCGGTTGTGGAGCGGCTCCCGGGTCAACCAGCTGGCCCGGCGGGGCTCCGGTTGTGGTGGAGCGGCCGCCGGGGTAAAGCAGCCGGCCCGGCCCGGCTCGGGGTGTGGTGGAGCGACCCGCCCGGGTCAGGAAGCCGGCCCGGCCGAGCTCGGTCGGTTGTGGAGCGGCTCCCGGGTCAATCAGCTGGCCCGGCGGTGTTCCGTTTGTGGTGGAGCGGCCGCCAGGGTCAACCAGCTGGCCCGGCGAGGCTCCGGTTGTGGTGGAGCGGCCGCCGGGGTAAAGCAGCCGGCCCGGCCGGCTGGGGTTGTGGTGGAGCGGCCGCCCGGGTCAGGAGGCCGGCCCGGCCGGGCTCGGTCTCTGGTGGAGCGGCCGCCCTGGTCAACCAGCTGGACCGGCGGGGCTCCGGTTGTGGTGGAGCGGCCGCCGGGGAAAAGCAGCCGGCCCGGCCCGGCTCGGAGTGTGGTGGAGCGGCCGCCCGGGTCAGGAAGTCGGCCCGGCCGGGCTCGGTCGGTTGTGGAGCGGCCGCCTTGGTCAACCAGCTGGCCCGGGCGGGCTACGGTTGTGGTGGAGCGGCAGCCGGGGTAAAGCAGCCGGCCCGGCCGGCTCGGGGTGTGGTGGAGCGGCCGCCAGGGTCAGGAAGCCGGCCCGGCCGGGCTCGGTCTCTGGTGGAGCGGCCGCCCTGGTCAACCAGCTGGCCCGGCGGGGCTCCGTTTCCGGTGGAGCGGCCGCCAGGGTCAACCAGCTGTACCGGCGGGGATCCGGTTGTGGTGGAGCGGCCGCCGGGGTAAAGCAGCCGGCCCGGCCCGGCTCGGGGTGTGGTGGAGCGGCCGCCCGGGTCAGGAAGCCGGCCCGGCCGAGCTCGGTCTGTGGTGGAGCGGACGTCCGGGTCAACCAGCTGGCCCGGCGGGGCTCCGGTTGTGGTGGAGCCGCCGCCGGGGTAAAGCAGCCGGCCCGGCCCGGCTCGGGGTGTGGTGGAGCGGCCGCCCGGGTCAGGAGGCCGGCCCGGCCGGGCTCGGTCTCTGGTGGAGCGGCCGCCCTGGTCAAGGAGCTGGCCCGGCGGGGCTCCGTTTGTGGTGGAGCGGCCGCCAGGGTCAACCAGCTGTCCCGGCGGGGATCCGGGTGTGGTGGAGCGGCCGCCGGGGTAAAGCAGCCGGCCCGGCCCGGCTCGGGGTGTGGTGGAGCGGCGCCCGGGTCAGGAAGACGGCCCGGCCGGGCTCGGTCTGTGGTGGAGCGGCCGCCCGGGTCAACCAGCTGGCCCGGCCGGGCTCGGAGTGTGGTGGAGCGGCCGCCCGGGGTCAGGAAGTCGGCCCGGCCGGGCTCGGTCGGTTGTGGAGCGGCCGCCCGGGTCAACCAGCTGGCCCGGCCGGGCTCCGGTTGTGGTGGAGCGGCAGCCGGGTAAAGCAGCCGGCCCGGCGGGCTCGGGGTGTGGTTGAGCGGCCACCCGGGTCAGGAGGCCGGCCCGGCCGGGCTCGGTCTCTGGTGGAGCGGCCGCCCTGGTCAACCAGGTGGCCCGGCGGGGATCCGTTTGTGGTGGAGCGGCCGCCAGGGTCAACCAACTGTCCCGGCGGGGATCCGGTTGTGGTGGAGCGGCCGCCGGGGTAACGCAGCCGGCCCGGCCCGGCTCGGGGTGTGGTGGAGAGGCCGCCCGGGTCAGGAAGACGGCCCGGCCGGGCTCGGTCTGTCGTGGAGCGGACGTCCGGGTCAACCAGCTGGCCCGGCGAAGCTCCGGTTGTGGTGGAGCGGCAGCCGGGGTAAAGCAGCCGGCCCGGCCGGGCTAAGGGTGTGGTGGAGCGGCCGCCCGGGTCAGGAAGCCGGCCCGGCCGGGCTCTGTCGGTTGTGGAGCGGCCGCCCGGGACAACCAGCTGCCCCGGCCGGGCTCCGGTTGTAATGGAGCGGCCGCCGGGGTAAAGCAGCCGGCCCGGCCGGGCTGGGGGTGTGGTGGAGCGGCCGCCCGGGTCAGGAAGCCGGCCCGGCCGGGCTCGATCGGTTGTGGAGCGGTCGCCCGGGTCAACCAGCTGGCCCGGTGGGGCTCCGGTTGTGGTGGAGCGGCCGCCGGGGTAAAGCAGCCGGCCCGGCCGGCTCGGGGTGTGGTGGAGCGGCCGCCCGGGTCAGGAAGCCGGCCCGGCCGGGCTCGGTCTCTGGTGGAGCGGCCGCCCTGGTCAACCAGCTGGCCGGCGGGGCTCCGTTTGTGGTGGAGCGGCCGCCAGGGTCAACCAGCTGTCCCGGCGGGGATCCGGTTGTGGTGGAGCGGCCGCCGTGGTAAAGCAGCCGGCCCGGCCCGGCTCGGGGTGTGGTGGAGCGGCCGCCCGGGTCAGGAAGACGGCCCGGCCGGGCTCGGTCTGTGGTGGAGCGGACGTCCGGGTCAACCAGCTGGCCCGGCGGGGCTCCGGTTGTGGTGGAGCGGCCGCCGGGGTAAAGCAGCCGGCCCGGCCGGGCTAAGGGTGTGGTGGAACGGCCGCCCGGGTCAGGAAGCCGGCCCGGCCGGGCTCGGTCGGTTGTGGAGCGGCCGCCCGGGTCAACCAGCTTGCCCGGCGGGGCTCCGGTTGTGGTGCAGCCGCCGCCGGGGTAAAGCAGCCGGCCCGGCCCGGCTCGGGGTGTGGTGGAGCGGCCGCCCGGGTCAGGAAGCCGGCCCGGCCGAGCTCGGTCGGTTGTGGAGCGGCTCCCGGGTCAACCAGCTGGCCCGGCGGGGCTCCGGTTGTGGTGGAGCGGCCGCCGGGGTAAAGCAGCCGGCCCGGCCCGGCTCGGGGTGTGGTGGAGCGGCCGCCCGGGTCAGGAAGCCGGCCCGGCCGAGCTCGGTCGGTTGTGGAGCGGCTCCCGGGTCAACCAGCTGGCCCGGCGGGGGACCGGTTGTGATGGAGCGGCCGCCGGGGTAAAGCAGCCGGCCCGGCCCGGCTCGGGGTGTGGTGGAGCGACCCCCCGGGTCAGGAAGCCGGCCCGGCCGAGCTCGGTCGGTTGTGGAGCGGCTCCCGGGTCAATCAGCTGGCCCGGCGGTGTTCCGTTTGTGGTGGAGCGGCCGCCAGGGTCAACCAGCTGGCCCGGCGAGGCTCCGGTTGTGGTGGAGCGGCCGCCGGGGTAAAGCAGCCGGCCCGGCCGGCTGGGGTTGTGGTGGAGCGGCCGCCCGGGTCAGGAGGCCGGCCCGGCCGGGCTCGGTCTCTGGTGGAGCGGCCGCCCTGGTCAACCAGCTGGACCGGCGGGGCTCCGGTTGTGGTGGAGCGGCCGCCGGGGAAAAGCAGCCGGCCCGGCCCGGCTCGGAGTGTGGTGGAGCGGCCGCCCGGGTCAGGAAGTCGGCCCGGCCGGGCTCGGTCGGTTGTGGAGCGGCCGCCTTGGTCAACCAGCTGGCCCGGGCGGGCTACGGTTGTGGTGGAGCGGCAGCCGGGGTAAAGCAGCCGGCCCGGCCGGCTCGGGGTGTGGTGGAGCGGCCGCCAGGGTCAGGAAGCCGGCCCGGCCGGGCTCGGTCTCTGGTGGAGCGGCCGCCCTGGTGAACCAGCTGGCCCGGCGGGGCTCCGTTTCCGGTGGAGCGGCCGCCAGGGTCAACCAGCTGTACCGGCGGGGATCCGGTTGTGGTGGAGCGGCCGCCGGGGTAAAGCAGCCGGCCCGGCCCGGCTCGGGGTGTGGTGGAGCGGCCGCCCGGGTCAGGAAGCCGGCCCGGCCGAGCTCGGTCGGTTGTGGAGCGGCTCCCGGGTCAACCAGCGGCCCGGCGGGGCTCCGGTTGTGGTGGAGCGGCCGCCGGGGTAAAGCAGCCGGCCTGGCCCGGCTCGGGGTGTGGTGGAGCGGCCGCCCGGGTCAGGAAGCCGGCCCGGCCGAGCTCGGTCGGTTGTGGAGCGGCTCCCGGGTCAACCAGCTGGCCCGGCGGGGCTCCGGTTGTGGTGGAGCGGCCGCCGGGGTAAAGCAGCCGGCCCGTCCCGGCTCGGGGTGTGGTGGAGAGGCCGCCCGGGTCAGGAAGACGGCCCGGCCGGGCTCGGTCTGTCGTGGAGCGGACGTCCGGGTCAACCAGCTGGCCCGGCGAAGCTCCGGTTGTGGTGGAGCGGCAGCGGGGGTAAAGCAGCCGGCCCGGCCGGGCTAAGGGTGTGGTGGAGCGGCCGCCCGGGTCAGGAAGCCGGCCCGGCCGAGCTCGGTCGGTTGTGGAGCGGCCGCCCGGGACAACCAGCTGCCCCGGCCGGGCTCCGGTTGTGGTGGAGCGGTCGCCGGGGTAAAGCAGCCGGCCCGGCCGGGCTGGGGGTGTGGTGGAGCGGCCGCCCGGGTCAGGAAGCCGGCCCGGCCGGGCTCGATCGGTTGTGGAGCGGTCGCCCGGGTCAACCAGCTGGCCCGGTGGGGCTCCGGTTGTGGTGGAGCGGCCGCCGGGGTAAAGCAGCCGGCCCGGCCGGCTCGGGGTGTGGTGGAGCGGCCGCCCGGGTCAGGAAGCCGGCCCGGCCGGGCTCGGTCTCTGGTGGAGCGGCCGCCCTGGTCAACCAGCTGGCCCGGCGGGGCTCCGTTTGTGGTGGAGCGGCCGCCAGGGTCAACCAGCTGTCCCGGCGGGGATCCGGTTGTGGTGGAGCGGCCGCCGTGGTAAAGCAGCCGGCCCGGCCCGGCTCGGGGTGTGGTGGAGCGGCCGCCCGGGTCAGGAAGACGGCCCGGCCGGGCTCGGTCTGTGGTGGAGCGGACGTCCGGGTCAACCAGCTGGCCCGGCGGGGCTCCGGTTGTGGTGGAGCGGCCGCCGGGGTAAAGCAGCCGGCCCGGCCGGGCTAAGGGTGTGGTGGAACGGCCGCCCGGGTCAGGAAGCCGGCCCGGCCGGGCTCGGTCGGTTGTGGAGCGGCCGCCCGGGTCAACCAGCTGGCCCGGCCGGGCTCCGGTTGTGGTGGAGCGGCCGCCGGGGTAAAGCAGGGGGCCCGGCCGGGCTCCGGGTGTGGTGGAGCGGCCGCCCGGGTCAGGAAGCCGGCCCGGCCGGTCTCGGTCGGTTGTGGAGCGGCCGCCCGGGTCAACCAGCTGGCCCGGCGGGGCTCCGGTTGTGGTGGAGCCGCCGCCGGGGTAAAGCAGCCGGCCCGGCCCGGCTCGGGGTGGGGTGGAGCGGCCGCCCGGGTCAGGAAGCCGGCCCGGCCGAGCTCGGTCGGTTGTGGAGCGGCTCCCGGGTCAACCAGCTGTCCCGGCGGGGCTCCGGTTGTGGTGGAGCGGCCGCCGGGGTAGAGCAGCCGGCCCGGCCCGGCTCGGGGTGTGGTGGAGCGGCCGCCTGGGTCAGGAAGCCGGCCGGGCCGGGCTCGGTCTGTGGTGAAGCGGCCGCCCGGGTCAACCAGCTGGCCCGGCGGGGCTCCTGTTGTGGTGGAGCGGCCGCCGGGGTAAAGCAGCCGGCCCGGCCGGGCTGGGGGTGTGGTGGAGCGGCCGCCCGGGTCAGGAAGCCGGCCCGGCCGGGCTCGATCGGTTGTGGAGCGGCCGCCCGGGTCAACCAGCTGGCCCGGCCGGGCTCCGGTTGTGGTGGAGCGGCAGCCGGGGTAAAGAAGCCGGCCCGGCCCGGCTCGGAGTGTGGTGGAGCGGCCGCCCGGGTCAGGAAGTCGGCCCGGCCGGGCTCGGTCGGTTGTGGAGCGGCCGCCCGGGTCAACCAGCTGGCCCGGCCGGGCTCCGGTTGTGGTGGAGCGGCAGCCGGGTAAACCAGCCGGCCCGGCGGGCTCGGGGTGTGGTTGAGCGGCCACCCGGGTCAGGAGGCCGGCCCGGCCGGGCTCGGTCTCTTGTGGAGCGGCCGCCCTGGTCAACCAGGTGGCCCGGCGGGGATCCGTTTGTGGTGGAGCGGCCGCCAGGGTCAACCAACTGTCCCGGCGGGGATCCGGTTGTGGTGGAGCGGCCGCCGGGGTAACGCAGCCGGCCCGGCCCGGCTCGGGGTGTGGTGGAGAGGCCGCCCGGGTCAGGAAGACGGCCCGGCCGGGCTCGGTCTGTCGTGGAGCGGACGTCCGGGTCAACCAGCTGGCCCGGCGAAGCTCTGGTTGTGGTGGAGCGGCAGCCGGGGTAAAGCAGCCGGCCCGGCCGGGCTAAGGGTGTGGTGGAGCGGCCGCCCGGGTCAGGAAGCCGGCGCGGCCGGGCTCGGTCGGTTGTGGAGCGGCCGCCCGGGACAACCAGCTGCCCCGGCCGGGCTCCGGTTGTGGTGGAGCGGCCGCCGGGGTAAAGCAGCCGGCCCGGCCGGGCTGGGGGTGTGGTGGAGCGGCCGCCCGGGTCAGGAAGCCGGCCCGGCCGGGCTCGATCGGTTGTGGAGCGGTCGCCCGGGTCAACCAGCTGGCCCGGTGGGGCTCCGGTTGTGGTGGAGCGGCCGCCGGGGTAAAGCAGCCGGCCCGGCCCGGCTCGGGGTGTGGTGGAGCGGCCGCCCGGGTCAGGAAGCCGGCCCGGCCGAGCTCGGTCGGTTGTGGAGCGGCTCCCGGGTCAATCAGCTGGCCCGGCGGTGTTCCGTTTGTGGTGGAGCGGCCGCCAGGGTCAACCAGCTGGCCCGGCGAGGCTCCGGTTGTGGTGGAGCGGCCGCCGGGGTAAAGCAGCCGGCCCGGCCGGCTGGGGTTGTGGTGGAGCGGCCGCCCGGGTCAGGAGGCCGGCCCGGCCGGGCTCGGTCTCTGGTGGAGCGGCCGCCCTGGTCAACCAGCTGGACCGGCGGGGCTCCGGTTGTGGTGGAGCGGCCGCCGGGGAAAAGCAGCCGGCCCGGCCCGGCTCGGAGTGTGGTGGAGCGGCCGCCCGGGTCAGGAAGTCGGACCGGCCGGGCTCGGTCGGTTGTGGAGCGGCCGCCCTGGTCAACCAGCTGGCCCGGGCGGGCTACGGTTGTGGTGGAGCGGCAGCCGGGGTAAAGCAGCCGGCCCGGCCGGCTCGGGGTGTGGTGGAGCGGCCGCCAGGGTGAGGAAGCCGGCCCGGCCGGGCTCGGTCTCTGGTTGAGCGGCCGCCCTGGTCAACCAGCTGGCCCGGCGGGGCTCCGTTTGTGGTGGAGCGGCCGCCAGGGTCAACCAGCTGTCCCGGCGGGGATCCGGTTGTGGTGGAGCGGCCGTCGGGGTAAAGCAGCCGGCCCGGCCCGGCTCGGGGTGTGGTGGAGCGGCCGCCCGGGTCAGGAAGACGGCCCGGCCGGGCTCGGTCTGTGGTGGAGCGGACGTCCGGGTCAACCAGCTGGCCCGGCGGGGCTCCGGTTGTGGTGGAGCGGCCGCCGGGGTAAAGCAGCCGGCCCGGCCGGGCTGGGGTTGTGGTGGAGCGGCCACCCGGGTCAGGAGGCCGGCCAGGCCGGTCTCGGTCTGTGGTGGAGCGGCTGCCCGGGTCAACCAGCTGGCCTGGCGGGGCTCCGGTTGTGGTGGAGCGGCCGCCGGGGTAAAGCAGCCGGACCGGCCGGACTGGGGTTGTGGTGGAGCGGCCGCCCGGGTCAGGAGGCCGGCCCGGCCAAGCTCGGTCTCTGGTGGAGCGGCCGCCCTGGTCAGCCAGCTGGCCCGGCGGGGCTCCGGTTGTGGTGGAGCGGCCGCCGGGGTAAAGCAGGCGGCCCGGCCCGGCTCGGGGTGTGGTGGAGCGGCCGCCCGGGTCAGGAAGCCGGCCCGGTAGAGCTCGGTCGGTTGTGGAGCGGCTCCCGGGTCAACAAGCTGGCCCGGCGGGGCTCCGGTTGTGGTGGAGCGACAGCCGGGGTAAAGCAGCCGGCTTGGCCCGGCTCGGGGTGTGGTGGAGCGGCCGCCCGAGTCAGGAAGCCGGTTCTGCCGGGCTCGGTCGGTTGTGCAGCGGCCGCCCGGGTCAACCAGCTGGCCCGGGGGGGCTCCGGTTGTGGTGGAGCGGCCGCCGGGGTAAAGCAGCCGGCCCGGCCCGGCTCGGGGTGTGGTGGAGCGGCCGCCCGGGTCAGGAAGCCGGCCCGGCCGGGCTCGGTCTGTTTTGGAGCGGCCGCCCGGGTCAACCAGCTGGCCCGGCGGGGCTCCGGTTGTGGTGGAGCGGTCGCCGTGGTAAAGCAGCCGGCCCGGCCCGGCTCGCGGTGTGGTGGAGCGGCCGCCCGGGTCAGGAAGCCGGCACGGCCGGGCTCGGTCTCTGGTGGAGCGGCCGCCCGGGTCAACCAGCTGGCCCGGCGGGGCTCCGGTTGTGGTGGAGCGGCCGCCAGGGTAAAGCAGCCTGCCCGGCCGGGCTGGGGTTGTGGTGGAGCGGCCGCCCGGGTCAGGAGGCCGGCCCGGCCGGGCTCGGTCTCTGGTGGAGCGGCCGCCCTGGTCAACCAGCTGGCCCGGCGGGGCTCCGGTTGTGGTGGAGCGGCCGCCGAGGTAAAGCAGCCGGCCCGGCCCGGCTCGGGGTGTGGTGGAGCGGCCGCCCGGGTCAGGAAGCCGGCCCGGCCGAGCTCGGTCGGTTGTGGAGCGGCTCCCTGGTCAATCAGCTGGCCCGGCGGGGTTCCGTTTGTGGTGGAGCGGCCGCCAGGGTCAACCAGCTGGCCCGGCGAGGCTCCGGTTGTGGTGCAGCGGCCGCCGGGGTAAAGCAGCCGGCCCGGCCGGCTGGGGTTGTGGTGGAGCGGCCGCCGGGGTAAAGCAGCCGGCCCGGCCGGCTCGGGGTGTGGTGGAGCGGCCGCCCGGGTCAGGAAGCCGGCCCGGCCGGGCTCGGTCTCTGGTGGAGCGGCCGCCCTGGTCAACCAGCTGGCCCGGCGGGGCTCCGTTTGTGGTGGAGCGGCCGCCAGGGTCAACCAGCTGTCCCGGCGGGGATCCGGTTGTGGTGGAGCGGCCGCCGGGGTAAAGCAGCCGGCCCGGCCCGGCTCGGGGTGTGGTGGAGCGGCCGCCCGGGTCAGGAAGACGGCCCGGCCGGGCTCGGTCTGTGGTGGAGCGGACGTCCGGGTCAACCAGCTGGCCCGGCGGGGCTCCGGTTGTGGTGGAGCGGCCGCCGGGGTAAAGCAGCCGGCCCGGCCGGGCTAAGGGTGTGGTGGAACGGCCGCCCGGGTCAGGAAGCCGGCCCGGCCGGGCTCGGTCGGTTGTGGAGCGGCCGCCCGGGTCAACCAGCTGGCCCGGCCGGGTTCCGGTTGTGGTGGAGCGGCCGCCGGGGTAAAGCAGGGGGCCCGGCCGGGCTCCGGGTGTGGTGGAGCGGCCGCCCGGGTCAGGAAGCCGGCCCGGCCGGTCTCGGTCGGTTGTGGAGCGGCCGCCCGGGTCAACCAGCTGCCCCGGCGGGGCTCCGGTTGTGGTGGAGCCGCCGCCGGGGTAAAGCAGCCGGCCCGGCCCGGCTCGGGGTGGGGTGGAGCGGCCGCCCGGGTCAGGAAGCCGGCCCGGCCGAGCTCGGTCGGTTGTGGAGCGGCTCCCGGGTCAACCAGCTGTCCCGGCGGGGCTCCGGTTGTGGTGGAGCGGCCGCCGGGGTAAAGCAGCCGGCCCGGCCCGGCTCGGGGTGTGGTGGAGCGGCCGCCTGGGTCAGGAAGCCGGCCCGGCCGGGCTCGGTCTGTGGTGAAGCGGCCGCCCGGGTCAACCAGCTGGCCCGGCGGGGCTCCGGTTGTGGTGGAGCGGCCGCCGGGGTAAAGCAGCCGGCCCGGCCGGGCTGGGGGTGTGGTGGAGCGGCCGCCCGGGTCAGGAAGCCGGCCCGGCCGGGCTCGATCGGTTGTGGAGCGGCCGCCCGGGTCAACCAGCTGGCCCGGCGGGGCTCCGGTTGTGGTGGAGCGGCCGCCGGGGTAAAGCAGCCGGCCCGGCCGGGCTAAGGTGTGGTGGAGCGGCCGCCCGGGTCAGGAGGCCGGCCCGGCCGGGCTCGGTCTCTGGTGGAGCGGCCGCCCTGGTCAACCAGCTGGCCCGGCGGGGCTCCGTTTGTGGTGGAGCGGCCGCCAGGGTCAACCAGCTGTCCCGGCGGGGATCCGGTTGTGGTGGAGCGGCCGCCGGGGTAAAGCAGCCGGCCCGGCCCGGCTCGGGGTGTGGTGGAGCGGCCGCCCGGGTCAGGAAGACGGCCCGGCCGTGCTCGGTCTGTGGTGGAGCGGACGTCCGGGTCAACCAGCTGGCCCGGCGGGGCTCCGGTTGTGGTGGAGCGGCCGCCGGGGGTAAAGCAGCCGGCCCGGCCGGGCTAAGGGTGTGGTGGAACGGCCGCCCGGGTCAGGAAGCCGGCCCGGCCGGGCTCGGTCGGTTGTGGAGCGGCCGCCCGGGTCAACCAGCTGGCCCGGCCGGGCTCCGGTTGTGGTGGAGCGGCCGCCGGGGTAAAGCAGGGGGCCCGGCCGGGCTCCGGGTGTGGTGGAGCGGCCGCCCGGGTCAGGAAGCCGGCCCGGCCAGTCCTGGTCGGTTGTGGAGCGGCCGCCCGGGTCAACCAGCTTGCCCGGCGGGGCTCCGGTTGTGGTGGAGCCGCCGCCGGGGTAAAGCAGCCGGCCCGGCCCGGCTCGGGGTGTGGTGGAGCGGCCGCCCGGGTCAGGAAGCCGGCCCGGCCGAGCTCGGTCGGTTGTGGAGCGGCTCCCGGGTCAACCAGCTGGCCCGGCGGGGCTCCGGTTGTGGTGGAGCGGCCGCCGGGGTAAAGCAGCCGGCCCGGCCCGGCTCGGGGTGTGGTGGAGCGGCCGCCCGGGTCAGGAGGCCGGCCCGGCCGGGCTCGGTCTCTGGTGGAGCGGCCGCCCTGGTCAACCAGCTGGACCGGCGGGGCTCCGGTTGTGGTGGAGCGGCCGCCGGGGTAAAGCAGCCGGCCCGGCCGGCTGGGGTTGTGGTGGAGCGGCCGCCCGGGTCAGGAGGCCGGCCCGGCCGGGCTCGGTCTCTGGTGGAGCGGCCGCCCTGGTCAACCAGCTGGACCGGCGGGGCTCCGGTTGTGGTGGAGCGGCCGCCGGGGAAAAGCAGCCGGCCCGGCCCGGCTCGGAGTGTGGTGGAGCGGCCCCCGGGTCAGGAAGTCGGCCCGGCCGGGCTCGGTCGGTTGTGGAGCGGCCGCCCTGGTCAACCAGCTGGCCCGGGCGGGCTACGGTTGTGGTGGAGCGGCAGCCGGGGTAAAGCAGCCGGCCCGGCCGGCTCGGGGTGTGGTGGAGCGGCCGCCAGGGTCAGGAAGCCGGACCGGCCGGGCTCGGTCTCTGGTGGAGCGGCCGCCCTGGTCAACCAGCTGGCCCGGCGGGGCTCCGTTTGTGGTGGAGCGGCCGCCAGGCTCAACCAGCTGTCCCGGCGGGGATCCGGTTGTGGTGGAGCGGCCGCCGGGGGTAAAGCAGCCGGCCCGGCCCGGCTCGGGGTGTGGTGGAGCGGCCGCCCGGGTCAGGAAGCCGGCCCGGCCGAGCTCGGACGGTTGTGGAGCGGCTCCCGGGTCAACCAGCTGGCCCGGCGGGGCTCCGGTTGTGGTGGAGCGGCCGCCGGGGTAAAGCAGCCGGCCCGGCCCGGCTCGGGGTGTGGTGGAGCGGCCGCCCGGGTCAGGAAGCCGGCCCGGCCGAGCTCGGTCGGTTGTGGAGCGGCTCCCGGGTCAACCAGCTGGCCCGGCGGGGCTCCGGTTGTGGTGGAGCGGCCGCCGGGGTAAAGCAGCCGGCCCGGCCCGGCTCGGGGTGTGGTGGAGCGGCCGCCCGGGTCAGGAAGCCGGCCCGCCCGAGCTCGGTCGGTTGTGGAGCGGCTCCCGGGTCAATCAGCTGGCCCGGCGGTGTTCCGTTTGTGGTGGAGCGGCCGCCAGGGTCAACCAGCTGGCCCGGCGAGGCTCCGGTTGTGGTGGAGCGGCCGCCGGGGTAAAGCAGCCGGCCCGGCCGGCTGGGGTTGTGGTGGAGCGGCCGCCCGGGTCAGGAGGCCGGCCCGGCCGGGCTCGGTCTCTGGTGGAGCGGCCGCCCTGGTCAACCAGTTGGACCGGCGGGGCTCCGGTTGTGGTGGAGCGGCCGCCGGGGAAAAGCAGCCGGCCCGGCCCGGCTCGGAGTGTGGTGGAGCGGCCGCCCGGGTCAGGAAGTCGGCCCGGCCGGGCTCGGTCGGTTGTGGAGCGGCCGCCCTGGTCAACCAGCTGGCCCGGGCGGGCTACGGTTGTGGTGGAGCGGCAGCCGGGGTAAAGCAGCCGGCCCGGCCGGCTCGGGGTGTGGTGGAGCGGCCGCCAGGGTCAGGAAGCCGGCCCGGCCGGGCTCGGTCTCTGGTGGAGCGGCCGCCCTGGTCAACCAGCTGGCCCGGCGGGGCTCCGTTTGTGGTGGAGCGGCCGCCAGGGTCAACCAGCTGTCCCGGCGGGGATCCGGTTGTGGTGGAGCGGCCGCCGGGGTAAAGCAGCCGGCCCGGCCCGGCTCGGGGTGTGGTGGAGCGGCCGCCCGGGTCAGGAAGCCGGCCGGGCCGGTCTGGGTCGGTTGTGGAGCGGCCGCCCGGGTCAACAAGCTGGCCCGGCCGGGCTCCGGTTGTGGTGGAGCGGCCGCCGGGGTAAAGCAGCCGGCCCGGCCGGGTTAAGGGTGTGGTGGAACGGCCGCCCGGGTCAGGAAGCCGGCCCGGCCGGGCTCGGTCGGTTGTGGAGCGGCCGCCCGGGTCAACCAGCTGGCCCGGCGGGGCTCCGGTAGTGGTGGAGCCGCCGCCGGGGTAAAGCAGCCGGCCCGGCCCGGCTCGGGGTGTGGTGGAGCGGCCGCCCGGGTCAGGAAGCCGGCCCGGCCGAGCTCGGTCGGTTGTGGAGCGGCTCCCGGGTCAACCAGCTGGCCCGGCGGGGCTCCGGTTGTGGTGGAGCGGCCGTCGGGGTAAAGCAGCCGGCCCGGCCGGCTCGGGGTGTGGTGGAGCGGCCGCCCGGGTCAGGAAGCCGGCCCGGCCGGGCTCGGTCTGTGGTGGAGCGGCCGCCCGGGTCAACCAGCTGGCCCGGCGGGGCTCCGGTTGTGGTGGAGCGGCCGCCGGGGTAAAGCAGCCGGCCCGGCCGGGCTGGGGGTGTGGTGGAGCGGCCGCCCGGGTCAGGAAGCCGGCCCGGCCGGGCTCGGTCTCTGGTGGAGCGGCCGCCCTGGTCAACCAGCTGGCCCGGCGGGGCTCCGTTTGTGGTGGAGCGGCCGCCAGGGTCAACCAGCTGTCCCGGCGGGGATCCGGTTGTGGTGGAGCGGCCGGCGGGGTAAAGCAGCCCGCCCGGCCCGGCTCGGGGTGTGGTGGAGCGGCCGCCCGGGTCAGGAAGACGGCTTGGCCGGGCTCGGTCTGTGGTGGAGCGGACGTCCGGGTCAACCAGCTGGCCCGGCGGGGCTCCGGTTGTGGTGGAGCGGCCGCCGGGGTAAAGCAGCCGGCCCGGCCGGGTTAAGGGTGTGGTGGAACGGCCGCCCGGGTCAGGAAGCCGGCCCGGCCGGGCTCGGTCGGTTGTGGAGCGGCCGCCCGGGTCAACCAGCTGGCCCGGCGGGGCTCCGGTTGTGGTGGAGCGGCCGCCGGGGTAAAGCAGGGGGCCCGGCCGGGCTCCGGGTGTGGTGGAGCGGCCGCCCGGGTCAGGAAGCCGGCCCGGCCGAGCTCGGTCGGTTGTGGAGCGGCCGCCCGGGTCAACCAGCTTGCCCGGCGGGGCTCCGGTTGTGGTGGAGCGGCCGCCGGGGTAAAGCAGCCGGCCCGGCCCGGCTCGGGGTGTGGTGGAGCGGTCGCCCGGGTCAGGAAGCCGGCCCGGCCGAGCTCGGTCGGTTGTGGAGCGGCTCCCGGGTCAACCAGGTGGCCCGGCGGGGCTCCGGTTGTGGTGGAGCGGCCGCCGGGGTAAAGCAGCCGGCCCGGCCCTGCTCGGAGTGTGGTGGAGCGGCCGCCTGGGTCAAGAAGCCGGCCCGGCCGGGCTCGATCTGTGGTGGAGCGGCCGCCCGGGTCAACCAGCTGGCCCGGCGGGGCTCCGGTTGTGGTGGAGCGGCCGCCGGGGTAAAGCAGCCGGCCCGGCCGGGCTGGGGGTGTGGTGGACCGGCCGCCCGGGTCAGGAAGCCGGCCCGGCCGGGCTCGATCGGTTGTGGAGCGGCCGCCCGGGTCAACCAGCTGGCCCGGCGGGGCTCCGGTTGTGGTGGAGCGGCCGCCGGGGTAAAGCAGCCGGCCCGGCCGGGCTGGGGTGTGGTGGAGCGGCCGCCCGGGTCAGGAAGCCGGCCCGGCCGAGCTCGGTCGGTTGTGGAGCGGCTCCCGGGTCAACCAGCTGGCCCGGCGGGGCTCCGGTTGTGGTGGAGCGGCCGCCGGGGTAAAGCAGCCGGCCCGGCCCGGCTCGGGGTGTGGTGGAGCGGCCGCCCGGGTCAGGAAGCCGGCCCGCCCGAGCTCGGTCGGTTGTGGAGCGGCTCCCGGGTCAATCAGCTGGCCCGGCGGTGTTCCGTTTGTGGTGGAGCGGCCGCCAGGGTCAACCAGCTGGCCCGGCGAGGCTCCGGTTGTGGTGGAGCGGCCGCCGGGGTAAAGCAGCCGGCCCGGCCGGCTGGGGTTGTGGTGGAGCGGCCGCCCGGGTCAGGAGGCCGGCCCGGCCGGGCTCGGTCTCTGGTGGAGCGGCCGCCCTGGTCAACCAGTTGGACCGGCGGGGCTCTGGTTGTGGTGGAGCGGCCGCCGGGGAAAAGCAGCCGGCCCGGCCCGGCTCGGAGTGTGGTGGAGCGGCCGCCCGGGTCAGGAAGTCGGCCCGGCCGGGCTCGGTCGGTTGTGGAGCGGCCGCCCTGGTCAACCAGCTGGCCCGGGCGGGCTACGGTTGTGGTGGAGCGGCAGCCGGGGTAAAGCAGCCGGCCCGGCCGGCTCGGGGTGTGGTGGAGCGGCCGCCAGGGTCAGGAAGCCGGCCCGGCCGGGCTCGGTCTCTGGTGGAGCGGCCGCCCTGGTCAACCAGCTGGCCCGGCGGGGCTCCGTTTGTGGTGGAGCGGCCGCCAGGGTCAACCAGCTGTCCCGGCGGGGATCCGGTTGTGGTGGAGCGGCCGCCGGGGTAAAGCAGCCGGCCCGGCCCGGCTCGGGGTGTGGTGGAGCGGCCGCCCGGGTCAGGAAGCCGGCCGGGCCGGTCTCGGTCGGTTGTGGAGCGGCCGCCCGGGTCAACAAGCTGGCCCGGCCGGGCTCCGGTTGTGGTGGAGCGGCCGCCGGGGTAAAGCAGCCGGCCCGGCCGGGTTAAGGGTGTGGTGGAACGGCCGCCCGGGTCAGGAAGCCGGCCCGGCCGGGCTCGGTCGGTTGTGGAGCGGCCGCCCGGGTCAACCAGCTGGCCCGGCGGGGCTCCGGTAGTGGTGGAGCCGCCGCCGGGGTAAAGCAGCCGGCCCGGCCCGGCTCGGGGTGTGGTGGAGCGGCCGCCCGGGTCAGGAAGCCGGCCCGGCCGAGCTCGGTCGGTTGTGGAGCGGCTCCCGGGTCAACCAGCTGGCCCGGCGGGGCTCCGGTTGTGGTGGAGCGGCCGTCGGGGTAAAGCAGCCGGCCCGGCCGGCTCGGGGTGTGGTGGAGCGGCCGCCCGGGTCAGGAAGCCGGCCCGGCCGGGCTCGGTCTGTGGTGGAGCGGCCGCCCGGGTCAACCAGCTGGCCCGGCGGGGCTCCGGTTGTGGTGGAGCGGCCGCCGGGGTAAAGCAGCCGGCCCGGCCGGGCTGGGGGTGTGGTGGAGCGGCCGCCCGGGTCAGGAAGCCGGCCCGGCCGGGCTCGGTCTCTGGTGGAGCGGCCGCCCTGGTCAACCAGCTGGCCCGGCGGGGCTCCGTTTGTGGTGGAGCGGCCGCCAGGGTCAACCAGCTGTCCCGGCGGGGATCCGGTTGTGGTGGAGCGGCCGGCGGGGTAAAGCAGCCCGCCCGGCCCGGCTCGGGGTGTGGTGGAGCGGCCGCCCGGGTCAGGAAGACGGCTTGGCCGGGCTCGGTCTGTGGTGGAGCGGACGTCCGGGTCAACCAGCTGGCCCGGCGGGGCTCCGGTTGTGGTGGAGCGGCCGCCGGGGTAAAGCAGCCGGCCCGGCCGGGTTAAGGGTGTGGTGGAACGGCCGCCCGGGTCAGGAAGCCGGCCCGGCCGGGCTCGGTCGGTTGTGGAGCGGCCGCCCGGGTCAACCAGCTGGCCCGGCGGGGCTCCGGTTGTGGTGGAGCGGCCGCCGGGGTAAAGCAGGGGGCCCGGCCGGGCTCCGGGTGTGGTGGAGCGGCCGCCCGGGTCAGGAAGCCGGCCCGGCCGAGCTCGGTCGGTTGTGGAGCGGCCGCCCGGGTCAACCAGCTTGCCCGGCGGGGCTCCGGTTGTGGTGGAGCGGCCGCCGGGGTAAAGCAGCCGGCCCGGCCCGGCTCGGGGTGTGGTGGAGCGGTCGCCCGGGTCAGGAAGCCGGCCCGGCCGAGCTCGGTCGGTTGTGGAGCGGCTCCCGGGTCAACCAGGTGGCCCGGCGGGGCTCCGGTTGTGGTGGAGCGGCCGCCGGGGTAAAGCAGCCGGCCCGGCCGGGCTCCGGGTGTGGTGGAGCGGCCGCCCGGGTCAGGAAGCCGGCCCGGCCGGGCTCGGTCGGTTGTGGAGCGGCCGCCCGGGTCAACCAGCTGGCCCGGCGGGGCTCCGGTTGTGGTGGAGCCGCCGCCGGGGTAAAGCAGCCGGCCCGGCCCGGCTCGGGGTGTGGTGGAGCGGCCGCCCGGGTCAGGAAGCCAGCCTGGCCGAGCTCGGTCGGTTGTGGAGCGGCTCCCGGGTCAACCAGCTGGCCCGGCGGGGCTCCGGTTGTGGTGTAGCGGCCGCCGGGGTAAAGCAGCCGGCCCGGCCGGGCTGGGGTTGTGGTGGAGCGGCCACCCGGGTCAGGAGGCCGGCCAGGCCTGTCTCGGTCTGTGGTGGAGCGGCCGCCCGGGTCAACCAGCTGGCCTGGCGGGGCTCCGGTTGTGGTGGAGCGGCCGCCCGGGTAAAGCAGGCGGCCCGGCCGGACTGGGGTTGTGGTGGAGCGGCCGCCCGGGTCAGGAGGCCGGCCCGGCCAAGCTCGGTCTCTGGTGGAGCGGGCCGCCCTGGTCAGCCAGCTGGTTCGGCGCGGCTCCGGTTGTGGTGGAGCGGCCGGCGGGGTAAAGCAGGCGGCCCGGCCCGGCTCGCGGTGTGGTGGAGCGGCCGCCCGGGTCAGGAAGCCGGCCCGGTCGAGCTCGGTCGGTTGTGGAGCGGCTCCCGGGTCAACAAGCTGGCCCGGCGGGGCTCCG
Source organism: Artibeus lituratus (assembly GCA_038363175.2). Lineage (NCBI taxonomy): Eukaryota > Metazoa > Chordata > Mammalia > Chiroptera > Phyllostomidae > Artibeus > Artibeus lituratus. The sequence continues at coordinate 75,182 of JBAWUR020000109.1, read as the reverse complement.
GTTGTGGTGGAGCGGCAGCCGGGGTAAAGCAGCCGGCTTGGCCCGGCTCGGGGTGTGGTGGAGCGGCCGCCCGAGTCAGGAAGCCGGTTCTGCCGGGCTCGGTCGGTTGTGGAGCGGCCGCCCGGGTCAACCAGCTGCCCGGGCCGTGCTCCGGTTGTGGTGGAGCGGCCGCCGGGGTAAAGCAGCCGGCCCGGCCGGGCTCCGGGAGTGGTGGAGCGGCCGCCCGGGTCAGGAAGCCGGCCCGGCCGGGCTCGGTCGGTTGTGGAGCGGCCGCCCGGGTCAACCAGCTGGCCCGGCGGGGCTCCGGTTGTGGTGGAGCGGCCGCCAGGGTCAACCAGCTGTCCCGGCGGGGATCCGGTTGTGGTGGAGCGGCCGCCGGGGTACAGCAGCCGGCCCGGCCCGGCTCGGGGTGTGGTGGAGCGGCCGCCCGGGTCAGGAAGACGGCCCGGCCGAGCTCGGTCGGTTGTGGAGCGGCTCCCGGGTCAACAAGCTGGCCCGGCGGGGCTCCGGTTGTGGTGGAGCGGCAGCCGGGGTAAAGCAGCCGGCTTGGCCCGGCTCGGGGTGTGGTGGAGCGGCCGCCCGAGTCAGGAAGCCGGTTCTGCCGGGCTCGGTCGGTTGTGCAGCGGCCGCACGGGTCAACCAGCTGGCCCGGGGGGGCTCCGGTTGTGGTGGAGCGGCCGCCGGGGTAAAGCAGCCGGCCCGGCCCGGCTCGGGGTGTGGTGGAGCGGCCGCCCGGGTCAGGAAGCCGGCCCGGCCGGGCTCGGTCTGTTTTGGAGCGGCCGCCCGGGTCAACCAGCTGGCCCGGCGGGGCTCCGGTTGTGGTGGAGCGGTCGCCGTGGTAAAGCAGCCGGCCCGGCCCGGATCGGGGTGTGGTGGAGCGGCCGCCCGGGTCAGGAAGCCGGCACGGCCGGGCTCGGTCTCTGGTGGAGCGGCCGCCCGGGTCAACCAGCTGGCCCGGCGGGGCTCCGGTTGTGGTGGAGCGGCCGCCAGGGTAAAGCAGCCTGCCCGGCCGGGCTGGGGTTGTGGTGGAGCGGCCGCCCGGGTCAGGAGGCTGGCCCGGCCGGGCTCGGTCTCTGGTGGAGCGGCCACCCTGGTCAACCAGCTGGCCCGGCGGGGCTCCGGTTGTGGTGGAGCGGCCGCCGGGGTAAAGCAGCCGGCCCGGCCCGGCTCGGTGTGTGGTGGAGCGGCCGCCCGGGTCAGGAAGCCGGCCCGGCCGAGCTCGGTCGGTTGTGGAGCGGCTCCCTGGTCAATCAGCTGGCCCGGCGGGGTTCCGTTTGTGGTGGAGCGGCCGCCAGGGTCAACCAGCTGGCCCGGCGAGGCTCCGGTTGTGGTGCAGCGGCCGCCGGGGTAAAGCAGCCGGCCCGGCCGGCTGGGGTTGTGGTGGAGCGGCCGCCCGGGTCAGGAGGCCGGCCCGGCCGGGCTCGGTCTCTGGTGGAGCGGCCGCCCTGGTCAACCAGCTGGACCGGCGGGGCTCCGGTTGTGGTGGAGCGGCCGCCGGGGAAAAGCAGCCGGCCCGGCCCGGCTCGGAGTGTGGTGGAGCGGCCGCCCGGGTCAGGAAGCCGGCCCGGCCGGGCTCGGTCGGTTGTGGAGCGGCCGCCCGGGTCAACCAGCTGCCCCGGCCGGGCTCCGGTTGTGGTGGAGCGGCCGCCGGGGTAAAGCAGCAGGCCCGGCCCGGCTCGGGGTGTGGTGGAGCGGCCGCCCGGGTCAGGAAGACGGCCCGGCCGGGCTCGGTCTGTGGTGGAGCGAACGTCCGGGTCAACCAGCTGGCCTGGCGGGGCTCCGGTTGTGGTGGAGCGGCAGCCGGGGTAAAACAGCCGGCCCGGCCCGGCTCGGAGTGTGGTGGAGCGGCCGCCCGGATCAGGAAGTCGGCCCGGCCGGGCTCGGTCTCTGGTGGAGCGGCCGCCCGGGTCAACCAGCTGTCCCGGCGGGGATCCGGTTGTGCTGGAGCGGCAGCCGGGGTAAAGCAGCCGGCCCGGCCGGGCTAAGGGTGTGGTGGAGCGGCCGCCCGGGTCAGTAAGCCGGCCCGGCCGGGTTCGGTCTGTTGTGGAGCGGCCGCCCGGGTCAACCAGCTGCCCCGGCCGGGCTCCGGTTGTGGTGGAGCGGCCGCCGGGGTAAAGCAGCAGGCCCGGCCCGGCTCGGGTTGTGGTGGAGCGGCCGCCCGGTTCAGGAAGACGGCCCGGCCGGGCTCGGTCTGTGGTGGAGCGAACGTCCGGGTCAACCAGCTGGCCTGGCGGGGCTCCGGTTGTGGTGGAGCGGCAGCCGGGGTAAAGCAGCCGGCCCGGCCCGGCTCGGAGTGTGGTGGAGCGGCCGCCCGGATCAGGAAGTCGGCCCGGCCAAGCTCGGTCTCTGGTGGAGCGGCCGCCCGGGTCAACCAGCTGTCCCGGCGGGGATCCGGTTGTGCTGGAGCGGCAGCCGGGGTAAAGCAGCCGGCCCGGCCGGGCTAAGGGTGTTTTGGAGCGGCCGCCCGGGTCAGGAAGCCGGCCCGGCCGGGCTCGGTCGGTTGTGGAGCGGCCGCCCGGGTCAACCAGCTGGCCCGGCGGGGCTCCGGTTGTGGTGGAGCCGCCGCCGGGGTAAAGCAGCCGGCCCGGCCCGGCTCGGGGTGTGGTGGAGCGGCCGCCCGGGTCAGGAAGCCAGCCTGGCCGAGCTCGGTCGGTTGTGGAGCGGCTCCCGGGTCAACCAGCTGGCCCGGCGGGGCTCCGGTTGTGGTGTAGCGGCCGCCGGGGTAAAGCAGCCGGCCCGGCCGGGCTGGGGTTGTGGTGGAGCGGCCACCCGGGTCAGGAGGCCGGCCAGGCCGGTCTCGGTCTGTGGTGGAGCGGCCGCCCGGGTCAACCAGCTGGCCTGGCGGGGCTCCGGTTGTGGTGGAGCGGCCGCCGGGGTAAAGCAGCCGGCCCGGCCGGACTGGGGTTGTGGTGGAGCGGCCGCCCGGGTCAGGAGGCCGGCCCGGCCAAGCTCGGTCTCTGGTGGAGCGGCCGCCCTGGTCAGCCAGCTGGCCCGGCGGGGCTCCGGTTGTGGTGGAGCGGCCGCCGGGGTAAAGCAGGCGGCCCGGCCCGGCTCGGGGTGTGGTGGAGCGGCCGCCCGGGTCAGGAAGCCGGCCCGGTCGAGCTCGGTCGGTTGTGGAGCGGCTTCCGGGTCAACAAGCTGGCCCGGCGGGGCTCCGGTTGTGGTGGAGCGGCAGCCGGGGTAAAGCAGCCGGCTTGGCCCGGCTCGGGGTGTGGTGGAGCGGCTGCCCGAGTCAGGAAGCCGGTTCTGCCGGGCTCGGTCGGTTGTGCAGCGGCCGCCCGGGTCAACCAGCTGGCCCGGGGGGGCTCCGGTTGTGGTGGAGCGGCCGCCGGGGTAAAGCAGCCGGCCCGGCCCGGCTCGGGGTGTGGTGGTGCGGCCGCCCGGGTCAGGAAGCCGGCCCGGCCGGGCTCGGTCTGTTTTGGAGCGGCCGCCCGGGTCAACCAGCTGGCCCGGCGGGGCTCCGGTTGTGGTGGAGCGGTCGCCGTGGTAAAGATGCCGGCCCGGCCCAGCTCGGGGTGTGGTGGAGCGGCCGCCAGGGTAAAGCAGCCTGCCCGGCCGGGCTGGGGTTGTGGTGGAGCGGCCGCCCGGGTCAGGAGGCCGGCCCGGTCGGGCTCGGTCTCTGGTGGAGCGGCCGCCCTGGTCAACCAGCTGGCCCGGCGGGGCTCCGGTTGTGGTGGAGCGGCAGCCGGGGTAAAGCAGCCGGCTTGGCCCGGCTCGGGGTGTGGTGGAGCGGCCGCCCGGGTCAGGAAGCCGGTTCTGCCGGGCTCGGTCGGTTGTGCAGCGGCCGCCCGGGTCAACCAGCTGGCCCGGGGGGGCTCCGGTTGTGGTGGAGCGGCCGCCGGGGTAAAGCAGCCGGACCGGCCCGGCTCGGAATGTGGTGGAGCGGCCGCCCGGGTCAGGAAGCCGGCCCGGCCGGGCTCGGTCGGTTTTGGAGCGGCCGCCCGGGTCAACCAGCTGGCCCGGCGGGGCTCCGGTTGTGGTGGAGCGGTCGCCGTGGTAAAGCAGCCGGCCCGGCCCGGCTCGGGGTGTGGTGGAGCGGCCGCCCGGGTCAGGAAGCCGGCACGGCCGGGCTCGGTCTCTGGTGGAGCGGCCGCCCGGGTCAACCAGCTGGCCCGGCGGGGCTCCGGTTGTGGTGGAGCGGCCGCCAGGGTAAAGCAGCCTGCCCGGCCGGGCTGGGGTTGTGGTGGAGCGGCCGCCCGGGTCAGGAGGCTGGCCCGGCCGGGCTCGGTCTCTGGTGGAGCGGCCGCCCTGGTCAACCAGCTGGCCCGGCGGGGCTCCGGTTGTGGTGGAGCGGCCGCCGGGGTAAAGCAGCCGGCCCGGCCCGGCTCGGTGTGTGGTGGAGCGGCCGCCCGGGTCAGGAAGCCGGCCCGGCCGAGCTCGGTCGGTTGTGGAGCGGCTCCCTGGTCAATCAGCTGGCCCGGCGGGGTTCCGTTTGTGGTGGAGCGGCCGCCAGGGTCAACCAGCTGGCCCGGCGAGGCTCCGGTTGTGGTGCAGCGGCCGCCGGGGTAAAGCAGCCGGCCCGGCCGGCTGGGGTTGTGGTGGAGCGGCCGCCCGGGTCAGGAGGCCGGCCCGGCCGGGCTCGGTCTCTGGTGGAGCGGCCGCCCGGGTCAACCAGCTGTCCCGGCGGGGATCCGGTTGTGCTGGAGCGGCAGCCGGGGTAAAGCAGCCGGCCCGGCCGGGCTAAGGGTGTGGTGGAGCGGCCGCCCGGGTCAGTAAGCCGGCCCGGCCGGGTTCGGTCTGTTGTGGAGCGGCCGCCCGGGTCAACCAGCTGCCCGGGCCGGGCTCCGGTTGTGGTGGAGCGGCCGCCGGGGTAAAGCAGCCGGCCCGGCCGGGCTCCGGGTGTGGTGGAGCGGCCGCCCGGGTCAGGAAGCCGGCCCGGCCGGGCTCGGTCGGTTGTGGAGCGGCCGCCCGGGTCAACCAGCTGGCCCGGCGGGGCTCCGGTTGTGGTGGAGCCGCCGCCGGGGTAAAGCAGCCGGCCCGGCCCGGCTCGGGGTGTGGTGGAGCGGCCGCCCGGGTCAGGAAGCCAGCCTGGCCGAGCTCGGTCGGTTGTGGAGCGGCTCCCGGGTCAACCAGCTGGCCCGGCGGGGCTCCGGTTGTGGTGTAGCGGCCGCCGGGGTAAAGCAGCCGGCCCGGCCGGGCTGGGGTTGTGGTGGAGCGGCCACCCGGGTCAGGAGGCCGGCCAGGCCGGTCTCGGTCTGTGATGGAGCGGCCGCCCGGGTCAACCAGCTGGCCTGGCGGGGCTCCGGTTGTGGTGGAGCGGCCGCCGGGGTAAAGCAGCCGGCCCGGCCGGACTGGGGTTGTGGTGGAGCGGCCGCCCGGGTCAGGAGGCCGGCCCGGCCAAGCTCGGTCTCTGGTGGAGCGGCCGCCCTGGTCAGCCAGCTGGCCCTGCGGGGCTCCGGTTGTGGTGGAGCGGCCGCCGGGGTAAAGCAGGCGGCCCGGCCCGGCTCGGGGTGTGGTGGAGCGGCCGCCCGGGTCAGGAAGCCGGCCCGGTCGAGCTCGGTCGGTTGTGGAGCGGCTCCCGGGTCAACAAGCTGGCCCGGCGGGGCTCCGGTTGTGGTGGAGCGGCAGCCGGGGTAAAGCAGCCGGCTTGGCCCGGCTCGGGGTGTGGTGGAGCGGCCGCCCGAGTCAGGAAGCCGGTTCTGCCGGGCTCGGTCGGTTGTGCAGCGGCCGCCCGGGTCAACCAGCTGGCCCGGGGGGGCTCCGGTTGTGGTGGAGCGGCCGCCGGGGTAAAGCAGCCGGCCCGGCCCGGCTCGGGGTGTGGTGGAGCGGCCGCCCGGGTCAGGAAGCCGGCCCGGCCGGGCTCGGTCTGTTTTGGAGCGGCCGCCCGGGTCAACCAGCTGGCCCGGCGGGGCTCCGGTTGTGGTGGAGCGGTCGCCGTGGTAAAGCAGCCGGCCCGGCCCGGCTCGGGGTGTGGTGGAGCGGCCGCCCGGGTCAGGAAGCCGGCACGGCCGGGCTCGGTCTCTGGTGGAGCGGCCGCCCGGGTCAACCAGCTGGCCCGGCGGGGCTCCGGTTCTGGTGGAGCGGCCGCCAGGGTAAAGCAGCCGGCCCGGCCGGGCTGGGGTTGTGGTGGAGCGGCCGCCCGGGTCAGGAAGCCGGCCCGGCCGAGCTCGGTCGGTTGTGGAGCGGCTCCCTGGTCAATCAGCTGGCCCGGCGGGGTTCCGTTTGTGGTGGAGCGGCCGCCAGGGTCAACCAGCTGGCCCGGCGAGGCTCCGGTTGTGGTGCAGCGGCCGCCGGGGTAAAGCAGCCGGCCCGGCCGGCTGGGGTTGTGGTGGAGCGGCCGCCCCGGTCAGGAGGCCGGCCCGGCCGGGCTCGGTCTCTGGTGGAGCGGCCGCCCTGGTCAACCAGCTGGACCGGCGGGGCTCCGGTTGTGGTGGAGCGGCCGCCGGGGAAAAGCAGCCGGCCCGGCCCGGCTCGGAGTGTGGTGGAGCGGCCGCCCGGGTAAGGAAGTCGGCCCGGCCGGGCTCGGTCGGTTATGGAGCGGCCGCCCGGGTCAACCAGCTGGCCCGGCCGGGCTCCGGTTGTGGTGGAGCGGCAGCCGGGTAAAGCAGCCGGCCCGGCGGGCTCGGGGTGTGGTTGAGCGGCCGCCCGGGTCAGGAGGCCGGCCCGGCCGGGCTCGGTCTCTGGTGGAGCGGCCGCCCTGGTCAACCAGGTGGCCCGGCGGGGATCCGTTTGTGGTGGAGCGGCCGCCAGGGTCAACCAACTGTCCCGGCGGGGATCCGGTTGTGGTGGAGCGGCCGCCGGGGTAACGCAGCCGGCCCGGCCCGGCTCGGGGTGTGGTGGAGAGGCCGCCCGGGTCAGGAAGACGGCCCGGCCGGGCTCGGTCTGTCGTGGAGCGGACGTCCGGGTCAACCAGCTGGCCCGGCGAAGCTCCGGTTGTGGTGGAGCGGCAGCCGGGGTAAAGCAGCCGGCCCGGCCGGGCTAAGGGTGTGGCGGAGCGGACGCCCGGGTCAGGAAGCCGGCCCGGCCGAGCTCGGTCGGTTGTGGAGCGGCAGCCCGGGACAACCAGCTGCCCCGGCCGGGCTCCGGTTGTGGTGGAGCGGCCGCCGGGGTAAAGCAGCCGGCCCGGCCGGGCTGGGGGTGTGGTGGAGCGGCCGCCCGGGTCAGGAAGCCGGCCCGGCCGGGCTCGATCGGTTGTGGAGCGGTCGCCCGGGTCAACCAGCTGGCCCGGCGGGGCTCCGGTTGTGGTGGAGCGGCCGCCGGGGTAAAGCAGCCGGCCCGGCCGGCTCGGGGTGTGGTGGAGCGGCCGCCCGGGTCAGGAAGCCGGCCCGGCCGGGCTCGGTCTCTGGTGGAGCGGCCGCCCTGGTCAACCAGCAAGCCGGCGGGGCTCCGTTTGTGGTGGAGCGGCCGCCAGGGTCAACCAGCTGTCCCGGCGGGGATCCGGTTGTGGTGGAGCGGCCGCCGGGGTAAAGCAGCCGGCCCGGCCCGGCTCGGGGTGTGGTGGAGCGGCCGCCCGGGTCAGGAAGACGGCCCGGCCGGGCTCGGTCTGTGGTGGAGCGGACGTCCGGGTCAACCAGCTGGCCCGGCGGGGCTCCGGTTGTGGTGGAGCGGCCGCCGGGGTAAAGCAGCCGGCCCGGCCGGGCTAAGGGTGTGGTGGAACGGCCGCCCGGGTCAGGAAGCCGGCCCGGCCGGGCTCGGTCGGTTGTGGAGCGGCCGCCCGGGTCAACCAGCTGGCCCGGCCGGGCTCCGGTTGTGGTGGAGCGGCCGCCGGGGTAAAGCAGGGGGCCCGGCCGGGCTCCGGGTGTGGTGGAGCGGCCGCCCGGGTCAGGAAGCCGGCCCGGCCAGTCCTGGTCGGTTGTGGAGCGGCCGCCCGGGTCAACCAGCTTGCCCGGCGGGGCTCCGGTTGTGGTGGAGCCGCCGCCGGGGTAAAGCAGCCGGCCCGGCCCGGCTCGGGGTGTGGTGGAGCGGCCGCCCGGGTCAGGAAGCCGGCCCGGCCGAGCTCGGTCGGTTGTGGAGCGGCTCCCGGGTCAACCAGCTGGCCCGGCGGGGCTCCGGTTGTGGTGGAGCGGCCGCCGGGGTAAAGCAGCCGGCCCGGCCCGGCTCGGGGTGTGGTGGAGCGGCCGCCCGGGACAGGAAGCCGGCCCGGCCGAGCTCGGTCGGTTGTGGAGCGGCTCCCGGGTCAACCAGCTGGCCCGGCGGAGCTCCGGTTGTGGTGGAGTGGCCGCCTGGGTAAAGCAGCCGGCCGGCCCGGCTCGGGGTGTGGTGGAGCGGCCGCCCGGGTCAGGAAGCCGGCCCGGCCGAGCTCGGTCGGTTGTGGAGCGGCTCCCGGGTCAATCAGCTGGCCCGGCGGTGTTCCGTTTGTGGTGGAGCGGCCGCCAGGGTCAACCAGCTGGCCCGGCGAGGCTCCGGTTGTGGTGGAGCGGCCGCCGGGGTAAAGCAGCCGGCCCGGCCGGCTGGGGTTGTGGTGGAGCGGCCGCCCGGGTCAGGAGGCCGGCCCGGCCGGGCTCGGTCTCTGGTGGAGCGGCCGCCCTGGTCAACCAGTTGGACCGGCGGGGCTCCGGTTGTGGTGGAGCGGCCGCCGGGGAAAAGCAGCCGGCCCGGCCCGGCTCGGAGTGTGGTGGAGCGGCCGCCCGGGTCAGGAAGTCGGCCCGGCCGGGCTCGGTCGGTTGTGGAGCGGCCGCCCTGGTCAACCAGCTGGCCCGGGCGGGCTACGGTTGTGGTGGAGCGGCAGCCGGGGTAAAGCAGCCGGCCCGGCCGGCTCGGGGTGTGGTGGAGCGGCCGCCAGGGTCAGGAAGCCGGCCCGGCCGGGCTCGGTCTCTGGTGGAGCGGCCGCCCTGGTCAACCAGCTGGCCCGGCGGGGCTCCGTTTGTGGTGGAGCGGCCGCCAGGGTCAACCAGCTGTCCCGGCGGGGATCCGGTTGTGGTGGAGCGGCCGCCGGGGTAAAGCAGCCGGCCCGGCCCGGCTCGGGGTGTGGTGGAGCGGCCGCCCGGGTCAGGAAGACGGCCCGGCCGGGCTCGGTCTGTGGTGGAGCGGACGTCCGGGTCAACCAGCTGGCCCGGCGGGGCTCCGGTTGTGGTGGAGCGGCAGCCGGGGTAAAGCAGCCGGCCCGGCCGGGCTAAAGGTGTGGTGGAGCGGCCGCCCGGGTCAGGAAGCCGGCCGGGCCGGTCTCGGTCGGTTGTGGAGCGGCCGCCCGGGTCAACCAGCTGCCCGGGCCGGGCTCCGGTTGTGGTGGAGCGGCCGCCGGGGTAAAGCAGCCGGCCCGGCCGGGCTCCGGGTGTGGTGGAGCGGCCGCCCGGGTCAGGAAGCCGGCCCGGCTGGGCTCGGTCGGTTGTGGAGCGGCCGCCCGGGTCAACCAGCTGGCCCGGCGGGGCTCCGGTTGTGGTGGAGCCGCCGCCGGGGTAAAGCAGCCGGCCCGGCCCGGCTCGGGGTGTGGTGGAGCGGCCGCCCGGGTCAGGAAGCCGGCCGGGCCGGTCTCGGTCTGTGGTGGAGCGGCCGCCCGGGTCAACCAGCTGGCCTGGCGGGGCTCCGGTTGTGGTGGAGCGGCCGCCGGGGTAAAGCAGCCGGCCCGGCCGGACTGGGGTTGTGGTGGAGCGGCCGCCCGGGTCAGGAGGCCGGCCCGGCCAAGCTCGGTCTCTGGTGGAGCGGCCGCCCTGGTCAGCCAGCTGGCCCGGCGGGGCTCCGGTTGTGGTGGAGCGGCCGCCGGGGTAAAGCAGGCGGCCCGGCCCGGCTCGGGGTGTGGTGGAGCGGCCGCCCGGGTCAGGAAGCCGGCCCGGTCGAGCTCGGTCGGTTGTGGAGCGGCTCCCGGGTCAACAAGCTGGCCCGGCGGGGCTCCGGTTGTGGTGGAGCGGCAGCCGGGGTAAAGCAGCCGGCTTGGCCCGGCTCGGGGTGTGGTGGAGCGGCCGCCCGAGTCAGGAAGCCGGTTCTGCCGGGCTCGGTCGGTTGTGCAGCGGCCGCCCGGGTCAACCAGCTGGCCCGGGGGGGCTCCGGTTGTGGTGGAGCGGCCGCCGGGTTAAAGCAGCCGGCCCGGCCCTGCTCGGGGTGTGGTGGAGCGGCCGCCCGGGTCAGGAAACCGGCCCGGCCGGGCTCGGTCTGTTTTGGAGCGGCCGCCCGGGTCAACCAGCTGGCCCGGCGGGGCTCCGGTTGTGGTGGAGCGGTCGCCGTGGTAAAGCAGCCGGCCCGGCCCGGCTCGGGGTGTGGTGGAGCGGCCGCCCGGGTCAGGAAGCCGGCACGGCCGGGCTCGGTCTCTGGTGGAGCGGCCGCCCGGGTCAACCAGCTGGCCCGGCGGGGCTCCGGTTGTGGTGGAGCGGCCGCCAGGGTAAAGCAGCCTGCCCGGCCGGGCTGGGGTTGTGGTGGAGCGGCCGCCCGGGTCAGGAGGCCGGCCCGGCCGGGCTCGGTCTCTGGTGGAGCGGCCGCCCTGGTCAACCAGCTGGCCCGGCGGGGCTCCGGTTGTGGTGGAGCGGCCGCCGAGGTAAAGCAGCCGGCCCGGCCCGGCTCGGGGTGTGGTGGAGCGGCCGCCCGGGTCAGGAAGCCGGCCCGGCCGAGCTCGGTCGGTTGTGGAGCGGCTCCCTGGTCAATCAGCTGGCCCGGCGGGGTTCCGTTTGTGGTGGAGCGGCCGCCGGGGTAAAGCAGCTGGCCCGGCCGGCTGGGGTTGTGGTGGAGCGGCCGCCCCGGTCAGGAGGCCGGCCCGGCCGGGCTCGGTCTCTGGTGGAGCGGCCGCCCTGGTCAACCAGCTGGACCGGCGGGGCTCCGGTTGTGGTGGAGCGGCCGCCGGGGAAAAGCAGGCGGCCCGGCCCGGCTCGGGGTGTGGTGGAGCGGCCGCCCGGGTCAGGAAGTCGGCCCGGCCGGGCTCGGTCGGTTGTGGAGCGGCCGCCCGGGTAAACCAGCTGGCCCGGCGGGGCTCCGGTTGTGGTGGAGCGGCAGCCGGGGTAAAGCAGCCGGCCCGGCCGGCTCGGGGTGTGGTGGAGCGGCCGCCCGGGTCAGGAAGCCGGCCCGGCCGGGCTCGGTCTCTGGTGGAGCGGCCGCCCTGGTCAACCAGCTGGCCCGGCGGGGCTCCGTTTGTGGTGGAGCGGCCGCCAGGGTCAACCAGCTGTCCCGGCGGGGATCCGGTTGTGGTGGAGCGGCCGCCGGGGTAAAGCAGCCGGCCCGGCCCGGCTCGGGGTGTGGTGGAGCGGCCGCCCGGGTCAGGAAGCCGGCCCGGCCGGTCTCGGTCGGTTGTGGAGCGGCCGCCCGGGTCAACCAGCTGGCCCGGCGGGGCTCCGTTTGTGGTGGAGCCGCCGCCGGGGTAAAGCAGCCGGCCCGGCCCGGCTCGGGGTGGGTTGGAGCGGCCGCCCGGGTCAGGAAGCCGGCCCGGCCGAGCTCGGTCGGTTGTGGAGCGGCTCCCGGGTCAACCAGCTGTCCCGGCTGGGCTCCGGTTGTGGTGGAGCGGCCGCCGGGGTAAAGCAGCCGGCCCGGCCCGGCTCGGGGTGTGGTGGAGCGGCCGCCTGGGTCAGGAAGCCGGCCCGGCCGGGCTCGGTCTGTGGTGAAGCGGCCGCCCGGGTCAACCAGCTGGCCCGGCGGGGCTCCGGTTGTGGTGGAGCGGCCGCCGGGGTAAAGCAGCCGGCCCGGCCGGGCTGGGGGTGTGGTGGAGCGCCCGCCCGGGTCAGGAAGCCGGCCCGGCCGGGCTCGATCGGTTGTGGAGCGGCCGCCCGGGTCAACCAGCTGGCCCGGCGGGGCTCCGGTTGTGGTGGAGCGGCCGCCGGGGTAAAGCAGCCGGCCCGGCCGGGCTAAGGTGTGGTGGAGCGGCCGCCCGGGTCAGGAGGCCGGCCCGGCCGGGCTCGGTCTCTGGTGGAGCGGCCGCGCTGGTCAACCAGCTGGCCCGGCGGGGCTCCGTTTGTGGGGGAGCGGCCGCTAGGGTCAACCAGCTGTCCCGGGGGGGATCCGGTTGTGGTGGAGCGGCCGCCGGGGTAAAGCAGCCGGCCCGGCCCGGCTCGGGGTGTGGTGGAGCGGCCGCCCGGGTCAGGAAGACGGCCCGGCCGGGCTCGGTCTGTGGTGGAGCGGACGTCCGGGTCAACCAGCTGGCCCGGCGGGGCTCCGGTTGTGGTGGAGCCGCCGCCGGGGTAAAGCAGCCGGCCCGGCCCGGCTCGGGGTGTGGTGGAGCGGCCGCCCGGGTCAGGAGGCCGGCCCGGCCGGGCTCGGTCTCTGGTGGAGCGGCCGCCCTGGTCAAGGAGCTGGCCCGGCGGGGCTCCGTTTGTGGTGGAGCGGCCGCCAGGGTCAACCAGCTGTCCCGGCGGGGATCCGGTTGTGGTGGAGCGGCCGCCGGGGTAAAGCAGCCGGCCCGGCCCGGCTCGGGGTGTGGTGGAGCGGCCGCCCGGGTCAGGAAGCCGGCACGGCCGGGCTCGGTCTCTGGTGGAGCGGCCGCCCGGGTTAACCAGCTGGCCCGGCGGGGCTCCGGTTGTGGTGGAGCGGCCGCCAGGGTAAAGCAGCCTGCCCGGCCGGGCTGGGGTTGTGGTGGAGCGGCCGCCCGGGTCAGGAGGCCGGCCCGGCCGGGCTCGGTCTCTGGTGGAGCGGCCGCCCTGGTCAACCAGCTGGCCCGGCGGGGCTCCGGTTGTGGTGGAGCGGCCGCCGAGGTAAAGCAGCCGGCCCGGCCCGGCTCGGGGTGTGGTGGAGCGGCCGCCCGGGTCAGGAAGCCGGCCCGGCCGAGCTCGGTCGGTTGTGGAGCGGCTCCCTGGTCAATCAGCTGGCCCGGCGGGGTTCCGTTTGTGGTGGAGCGGCCGCCAGGGTCAACCAGCTGGCCCGGCGAGGCTCCGGTTGTGGTGCAGCGGCCGCCGGGGTAAAGCAGCCGGCCCGGCCGGCTGGGGTTGTGGTGGAGCGGCCGCCCCGGTCAGGAGGCCGGCGCGGCCGGGCTCGGTCTCTGGTGGAGCGGCCGCCCTGGTCAACCAGCTGGACCGGCGGGGCTCCGGTTGTGGTGGAGCGGCCGCCGGGGAAAAGCAGGCGTCCCGGCCCGGCTCGGGGTGTGGTGGAGCGGCCGCCCGGGTCAGGAAGTCGGCCCGGCCGGGCTCGGTCGGTTGTGGAGCGGCCGCCCGGGTAAACCAGCTGGCCCGGCCGGGCTCCGGTTGTGGTGGAGCGGCAGCCGGGGTAAAGCAGCCGGCCCGGCCGGCTCGGGGTGTGGTGGAGCGTCCGCCCGGGTCAGGAAGCCGGCCCGGCCGGGCTCGGTCTCTGGTGGAGCGGCCGCCCTGGTCAACCAGCGGGCCCGGCGGGGCTCCGTTTGTGGTGGAGCGGCCGCCAGGGTCAACCAGCTGTCCCGGCGGGGATCCGGTTGTGGTGGAGCGGCCGCCGGGGTAAAGCAGCCGGCCCGGCCCGGCTCGGGGTGTGGTGGAGCGGCCGCCCGGGTCAGGAAGACGGCCCGGCCGGGCTCGGTCTGTGGTGGAGCGGACGTCCGGGTCAACCAGCTGGCCCGGCGGGGCTCCGGTTGTGGTGGAGCGGCCGCCGGGGTAAAGCAGCCGGCCCGGCCGGGCTAAGGGTGTGGTGGAACGGCCGCCCGGGTCAGGAAGCCGGCCCGGCCGGGCTCAATCGGTTGTGGAGCGGCCGCCCGGGTCAACCAGCTGGCCCGGCCGGGCTCCGGTTGTGGTGGAGCGGCCGCCGGGGTAAAGCAGGGGGCCCGGCCGGGCTCCGGGTGTGGTGGAGGGGCCGCCCGGGTTAGGAAGACGGCCCGGCCGGGCTCGGTCTGTGGTGGAGCGGACGTCCGGGTCAACCAGCTGGCCCGGCGGGGCTCCGGTTGTGGTGGAGCCGCCGCCGGGGTAAAGCAGCCGGCCCGGCCCGGCTCGGGGTGTGGTGGAGCGGCCGCCCGGGTCAGGAGGCCGGCCCGGCCGGGCTCGGTCTCTGGTGGAGCGGCCGCCCTGGTCAAGGAGCTGGCCCGGCGGGGTTCCGTTTGTGGTGGAGCGGCCGCCAGGGTCAACCAGCTGTCCCGGCGGGGATCCGGTTGTGGTGGAGCGGCCGCCGGGGTAAAGCAGCCGGCCCGGCCCGGCTCGGGGTGTGGTGGAGCGGCGCCCGGGTCAGGAAGACGGCCCGGCCGGGCTCGGTCTGTGGTGGAGCGGCCGCCCGGGTCAACCAGCTGGCCCGGCCGGGCTCCGGTTGTGGTGGAGCGGCAGCCGGGGTAAAGAAGCCGGCCCGGCCCGGCTCGGAGTGTGGTGGAGCGGCCGCCCGGGTAAGGAAGTCGGCCCGGCCGGGCTCGGTCGGTTATGGAGCGGCCGCCCGGGTCAACCAGCTGGCCCGGCCGGGCTCCGGTTGTGGTGGAGCGGCAGCCGGGTAAAGCAGCCGGCCCGGCGGGCTCGGGGTGTGGTTGAGCGGCCGCCCGGGTCAGGAGGCCGGCCCGGCCGGGCTCGGTCTCTGGTGGAGCGGCCGCCCTGGTCAACCAGGTGGCCCGGCGGGGATCCGTTTGTGGTGGAGCGGCCGCCAGGGTCAACCAACTGTCCCGGCGGGGATCCGGTTGTGGTGGAGCGGCCGCCGGGGTAACGCAGCCGGCCCGGCCCGGCTCGGGGTGTGGTGGAGAGGCCGCCCGGGTCAGGAAGACGGCCCGGCCGGGCTCGGTCTGTCGTGGAGCGGACGTCCGGGTCAACCAGCTGGCCCGGCGAAGCTCCGGTTGTGGTGGAGCGGCAGCCGGGGTAAAGCAGCCGGCCCGGCCGGGCTAAGGGTGTGGCGGAGCGGACGCCCGGGTCAGGAAGCCGGCCCGGCCGAGCTCGGTCGGTTGTGGAGCGGCAGCCCGGGACAACCAGCTGCCCCGGCCGGGCTCCGGTTGTGGTGGAGCGGCCGCCGGGGTAAAGCAGCCGGCCCGGCCGGGCTGGGGGTGTGGTGGAGCGGCCGCCCGGGTCAGGAAGCCGGCCCGGCCGGGCTCGATCGGTTGTGGAGCGGTCGCCCGGGTCAACCAGCTGGCCCGGCGGGGCTCCGGTTGTGGTGGAGCGGCCGCCGGGGTAAAGCAGCCGGCCCGGCCGGCTCGGGGTGTGGTGGAGCGGCCGCCCGGGTCAGGAAGCCGGCCCGGCCGGGCTCGGTCTCTGGTGGAGCGGCCGCCCTGGTCAACCAGCAAGCCGGCGGGGCTCCGTTTGTGGTGGAGCGGCCGCCAGGGTCAACCAGCTGTCCCGGCGGGGATCCGGTTGTGGTGGAGCGGCCGCCGGGGTAAAGCAGCCGGCCCGGCCCGGCTCGGGGTGTGGTGGAGCGGCCGCCCGGGTCAGGAAGACGGCCCGGCCGGGCTCGGTCTGTGGTGGAGCGGACGTCCGGGTCAACCAGCTGGCCCGGCGGGGCTCCGGTTGTGGTGGAGCGGCCGCCGGGGTAAAGCAGCCGGCCCGGCCGGGCTAAGGGTGTGGTGGAACGGCCGCCCGGGTCAGGAAGCCGGCCCGGCCGGGCTCGGTCGGTTGTGGAGCGGCCGCCCGGGTCAACCAGCTGGCCCGGCCGGGCTCCGGTTGTGGTGGAGCGGCCGCCGGGGTAAAGCAGGGGGCCCGGCCGGGCTCCGGGTGTGGTGGAGCGGCCGCCCGGGTCAGGAAGCCGGCCCGGCCAGTCCTGGTCGGTTGTGGAGCGGCCGCCCGGGTCAACCAGCTTGCCCGGCGGGGCTCCGGTTGTGGTGGAGCCGCCGCCGGGGTAAAGCAGCCGGCCCGGCCCGGCTCGGGGTGTGGTGGAGCGGCCGCCCGGGTCAGGAAGCCGGCCCGGCCGAGCTCGGTCGGTTGTGGAGCGGCTCCCGGGTCAACCAGCTGGCCCGGCGGGGCTCCGGTTGTGGTGGAGCGGCCGCCGGGGTAAAGCAGCCGGCCCGGCCCGGCTCGGGGTGTGGTGGAGCGGCCGCCCGGGACAGGAAGCCGGCCCGGCCGAGCTCGGTCGGTTGTGGAGCGGCTCCCGGGTCAACCAGCTGGCCCGGCGGAGCTCCGGTTGTGGTGGAGTGGCCGCCTGGGTAAAGCAGCCGGCCGGCCCGGCTCGGGGTGTGGTGGAGCGGCCGCCCGGGTCAGGAAGCCGGCCCGGCCGAGCTCGGTCGGTTGTGGAGCGGCTCCCGGGTCAATCAGCTGGCCCGGCGGTGTTCCGTTTGTGGTGGAGCGGCCGCCAGGGTCAACCAGCTAGCCCGGCGAGGCTCCGGTTGTGGTGGAGCGGCCGCCGGGGTAAAGCAGCCGGCCCGGCCGGCTGGGGTTGTGGTGGAGCGGCCGCCCGGGTCAGGAGGCCGGCCCGGCCGGGCTCGGTCTCTGGTGGAGCGGCCGCCCTGGTCAACCAGTTGGACCGGCGGGGCTCCGGTTGTGGTGGAGCGGCCGCCGGGGAAAAGCAGCCGGCCCGGCCCGGCTCGGAGTGTGGTGGAGCAGCCGCCCGGGTCAGGAAGTCGGCCCGGCCGGGCTCGGTCGGTTGTGGAGCGGCCGCCCTGGTCAACCAGCTGGCCCGGGCGGGCTACGGTTGTGGTGGAGCGGCAGCCGGGGTAAAGCAGCCGGCCCGGCCGGCTCGGGGTGTGGTGGAGCGGCCGCCAGGGTCAGGAAGCCGGCCCGGCCGGGCTCGGTCTCTGGTGGAGCGGCCGCCCTGGTCAACCAGCTGGCCCGGCGGGGCTCCGTTTGTGGTGGAGCGGCCGCCAGGGTCAACCAGCTGTCCCGGCGGGGATCCGGTTGTGGTGGAGCGGCCGCCGGGGTAAAGCAGCCGGCCCGGCCCGGCTCGGGGTGTGGTGGAGCGGCCGCCCGGGTCAGGAAGACGGCCCGGCCGGGCTCGGTCTGTGGTGGAGCGGACGTCCGGGTCAACCAGCTGGCCCGGCGGGGCTCCGGTTGTGGTGGAGCGGCAGCCGGGGTAAAGCAGCCGGCCCGGCCGGGCTAAAGGTGTGGTGGAGCGGCCGCCCGGGTCAGGAAGCCGGCCGGGCCGGTCTCGGTCGGTTGTGGAGCGGCCGCCCGGGTCAACCAGCTGCCCGGGCCGGGCTCCGGTTGTGGTGGAGCGGCCGCCGGGGTAAAGCAGCCGGCCCGGCCGGGCTCCGGGTGTGGTGGAGCGGCCGCCCGGGTCAGGAAGCCGGCCCGGCCGGGCTCGGTCGGTTGTGGAGCGGCCGCCCGGGTCAACCAGCTGGCCCGGCGGGGCTCCGGTTGTGGTGGAGCCGCCGCCGGGGTAAAGCAGCCGGCCCGGCCCGGCTCGGGGTGTGGTGGAGCGGCCGCCCGGGTCAGGAAGCCGGCCGGGCCGGTCTCGGTCTGTGGTGGAGCGGCCCGCCCGGGTCAACCAGCTGGCCTGGCGGGGCTCCGGTTGTGGTGGAGCGGCCGCCGGGGTAAAGCAGCCGGCCCGGCCGGACTGGGGTTGTGGTGGAGCGGCCGCCCGGGTCAGGAGGCCGGCCCGGCCAAGCTCGGTCTCTGGTGGAGCGGCCGCCCTGGTCAGCCAGCTGGCCCGGCGGGGCTCCGGTTGTGGTGGAGCGGCCGCCGGGGTAAAGCAGGCGGCCCGGCCCGGCTCGGGGTGTGGTGGAGCGGCCGCCCGGGTCAGGAAGCCGGCCCGGTCGAGCTCGGTCGGTTGTGGAGCGGCTCCCGGGTCAACAAGCTGGCCCGGCGGGGCTCCGGTTGTGGTGGAGCGGCAGCCGGGGTAAAGCAGCCGGCTTGGCCCGGCTCGGGGTGTGGTGGAGCGGCCGCCCGAGTCAGGAAGCCGGTTCTGCCGGGCTCGGTCGGTTGTGCAGCGGCCGCCCGGGTCAACCAGCTGGCCCGGGGGGGCTCCGGTTGTGGTGGAGCGGCCGCCGGGTTAAAGCAGCCGGCCCGGCCCTGCTCGGGGTGTGGTGGAGCGGCCGCCCGGGTCAGGAAACCGGCCCGGCCGGGCTCGGTCTGTTTTGGAGCGGCCGCCCGGGTCAACCAGCTGGCCCGGCGGGGCTCCGGTTGTGGTGGAGCGGTCGCCGTGGTAAAGCAGCCGGCCCGGCCCGGCTCGGGGTGTGGTGGAGCGGCCGCCCGGGTCAGGAAGCCGGCACGGCCGGGCTCGGTCTCTGGTGGAGCGGCCGCCCGGGTCAACCAGCTGGCCCGGCGGGGCTCCGGTTGTGCTGGAGCGGCCGCAAGGGTAAAGCAGCCTGCCCGGCCGGGCTGGGGTTGTGGTGGAGCGGCCGCCCGGGTCAGGAGGCCGGCCCGGCCGGGCTCGGTCTCTGGTGGAGCGGCCGCCCTGGTCAACCAGCTGGCCCGGCGGGGCTCCGGTTGTGGTGGAGCGGCCGCCGAGGTAAAGCAGCCGGCCCGGCCCGGCTCGGGGTGTGGTGGAGCGGCCGCCCGGGTCAGGAAGCCGGCCCGGCCGAGCTCGGTCGGTTGTGGAGCGGCTCCCTGGTCAATCAGCTGGCCCGGCGGGGTTCCGTTTGTGGTGGAGCGGCCGCCAGGGTCAACCAGCTGGCCCGGCGAGGCTCCGGTTGTGGTGCAGCGGCCCGCCGGGGTAAAGCAGCTGGCCCGGCCGGCTGGGGTTGTGGTTGAGCGGCCGCCCCGGTCAGGAGGCCGGCCCGGCCGGGCTCGGTCTCTGGTGGAGCGGCCGCCCTGGTCAACCAGCTGGACCGGCGGGGCTCCGGTTGTGGTGGAGCGGCCGCCGGGGAAAAGCAGGCGGCCCGGCCCGGCTCGGGGTGTGGTGGAGCGGCCGCCCGGGTCAGGAAGTCGGCCCGGCCGGGCTCGGTCGGTTGTGGAGCGGCCGCCCGGGTAATCCAGCTGGCCCGGCCGGGCTCCGGTTGTGGTGGAGCGGCAGCCGGGGTAAAGCAGCCGGCCCGGCCGGCTCGGGGTGTGGTGGAGCGGCCGCCCGGGTCAGGAAGCCGGCCCGGCCGGGCTCGGTCTCTGGTGGAGCGGCCGCCCTGGTCAACCAGCTGGCCCGGCGGGGCTCCGTTTGTGGTGGAGCGGCCGCCAGGGTCAACCAGCTGTCCCGGCGGGGATCCGGTTGTGGTGGAGCGGCCGCCGGGGTAAAGCAGCCGGCCCGGCCCGGCTCGGGGTGTGGTGGAGCGGCCGCCCGGGTCAGGAAGACGGCCCGGCCGGGCTCGGTCTGTGGTGGAGCGGACGTCCGGGTCAACCAGCTGGCCCGGCGGGGCTCCGGTTGTGGTGGAGCGGCCGCCGGGGTAAAGCAGGGGGCCCGGCCGGGCTCCGGGTGTGGTGGAGCGGCCGCCCGGGTCAGGAAGCCGGCCCGGCCGGTCTCGGTCGGTTGTGGAGCGGCCGCCCGGGTCAACCAGCTGGCCCGGCGGGGCTCCGTTTGTGGTGGAGCCGCCGCCGGGGTAAAGCAGCCGGCCCGGCCCGGCTCGGGGTGGGTTGGAGCGGCCGCCCGGGTCAGGAAGCCGGCCCGGCCGAGCTCGGTCGGTTGTGGAGCGGCTCCCGGGTCAACCAGCTGTCCCGGCTGGGATCCGGTTGTGGTGGAGCGGCCGCCGGGGTAAAGCAGCCGGCCCGGCCCGGCTCGGGGTGTGGTGGAGCGGCCGCCTGGGTCAGGAAGCCGGCCCGGCCGGGCTCGGTCTGTGGTGAAGCGGCCGCCCGGGTCAACCAGCTGGCCCGGCGGGGCTCCGGTTGTGGTGGAGCGGCCGCCGGGGTAAAGCAGCCGGCCCGGCCGGGCTAAGGTGTGGTGGAGCGGCCGCCCGGGTCAGGAGGCCGGCCCGGCCGGGCTCGGTCTCTGGTGGAGCGGCCGCGCTGGTCAACCAGCTGGCCCGGCGGGGCTCCGTTTGTGGGGGAGCGGCCGCTAGGGTCAACCAGCTGTCCCGGGGGGGATCCGGTTGTGGTGGAGCGGCCGCCGGGGTAAAGCAGCCGGCCCGGCCCGGCTCGGGGTGTGGTGGAGCGGCCGCCCGGGTCAGGAAGACGGCCCGGCCGGGCTCGGTCTGTGGTGGAGCGGACGTCCGGGTCAACCAGCTGGCCCGGCGGGGCTCCGGTTGTGGTGGAGCCGCCGCCGGGGTAAAGCAGCCGGCCCGGCCCGGCTCGGGGTGTGGTGGAGCGGCCGCCCGGGTCAGGAGGCCGGCCCGGCCGGGCTCGGTCTCTGGTGGAGCGGCCGCCCTGGTCAAGGAGCTGGCCCGGCGGGGCTCCGTTTGTGGTGGAGCGGCCGCCAGGGTCAACCAGCTGTCCCGGCGGGGATCCGGTTGTGGTGGAGCGGCCGCCGGGGTAAAGCAGCCGGCCCGGCCCGGCTCGGGGTGTGGTGGAGCGGCCGCCCGGGTCAGGAAGACGGCCCGGCCGGGCTCGGTCTGTGGTGGAGCGGACGTCCGGGTCAACCAGCTGGCCCGGCGGGGCTCCGGTTGTGGTGGAGCGGCAGCCGGGGTAAAGCAGCCGGCCCGGCCGGGCTAAAGGTGTGGTGGAGCGGCCGCCCGGGTCAGGAAGCCGGCCGGGCCGGTCTCGGTCGGTTGTGGAGCGGCCGCCCGGGTCAACCAGCTGCCCGGGCCGGGCTCCGGTTGTGGTGGAGCGGCCGCCGGGGTAAAGCAGCCGGCCCGGCCGGGCTCCGGGTGTGGTGGAGCGGCCGCCCGGGTCAGGAAGCCGGCCCGGCCGGGCTCGGTCGGTTGTGGAGCGGCCGCCCGGGTCAACCAGCTGGCCCGGCGGGGCTCCGGTTGTGGTGGAGCCGCCGCCGGGGTAAAGCAGCCGGCCCGGCCCGGCTCGGGGTGTGGTGGAGCGGCCGCCCGAGTCAGGAAGCCGGCCGGGCCGGTCTCGGTCTGTGGTGGAGCGGCCGCCCGGGTCAACCAGCTGGCCTGGCGGGGCTCCGGTTGTGGTGGAGCGGCCGCCGGGGTAAAGCAGCCGGCCCGGCCGGACTGGGGTTGTGGTGGAGCGGCCGCCCGGGTCAGGAGGCGGCCCGGCCAAGCTCGGTCTCTGGTGGAGCGGCCGCCCTGGTCAGCCAGCTGGCCCGGCGGGGCTCCGGTTGTGGTGGAGCGGCCGCCGGGTAAAGCAGGCGGCCCGGCCCGGCTCGGGGTGTGGTGGAGCGGCCGGCCCGGGTCAGGAAGCCGGCCCGGTCGAGCTCGGTCTGTTGTGGAGCGGCTCCCGGGTCAACAAGCTGGCCCGGCGGGGCTCCGGTTGTGGTGGAGCGGCAGCCGGGGTAAAGCAGCCGGCTTGGCCCGGCTCGGGGTGTGGTGGAGCGGCCGCCCGAGTCAGGAAGCCGGTTCTGCCGGGCTCGGTCGGTTGTGCAGCGGCCGCCCGGGTCAACCAGCTGGCCCGGGGGGGCTCCGGTTGTGGTGGAGCGGCCGCCGGGTTAAAGCAGCCGGCCCGGCCCGGCTCGGGGTGTGGTGGAGCGGCCGCCCGGGTCAGGAAACCGGCCCGGCCGGGCTCGGTCTGTTTTGGAGCGGCCGCCCGGGTCAACCAGCTGGCCCGGCGGGGCTCCGGTTGTGGTGGAGCGGTCGCCGTGGTAAAGCAGCCGGCCCGGCCCGGCTCGGGGTGTGGTGGAGCGGCCGCCCGGGTCAGGAAGCCGGCACGGCCGGGCTCGGTCTCTGGTGGAGCGGCCGCCCGGGTCAACCAGCTGGCCCGGCGGGGCTCCGGTTGTGGTGGAGCGGCCGCCAGGGTAAAGCAGCCTGCCCGGCCGGGCTGGGGTTGTGGTGGAGCGGCCGCCCGGGTCAGGAGGCCGGCCCGGCCGGGCTCGGTCTCTGGTGGAGCGGCCGCCCTGGTCAACCAGCTGGCCCGGCGGGGCTCCGGTTGTGGTGGAGCGGCCGCCGAGGTAAAGCAGCCGGCCCGGCCCGGCTCGGGGTGTGGTGGAGCGGCCGCCCGGGTCAGGAAGCCGGCCCGGCCGAGCTCGGTCGGTTGTGGAGCGGCTCCCTGGTCAATCAGCTGGCCCGGCGGGGTTCCGTTTGTGGTGGAGCGGCCGCCAGGGTCAACCAGCTGGCCCGGCGAGGCTCCGGTTGTGGTGCAGCGGCCGCCGGGGTAAAGCAGCCGGCCCGGCCGGCTGGGGTTGTGGTGGAGCGGCCGCCCCGGTCAGGAAGCCGGCCCGGCCGGACTCGGTCGGTTGTGGAGCGGCCGCCGGGGTAAACCAGCTGGCCCGGCGGGGCTCCGGTTGTGGTGGAGCGGCCGCCGGGGTAAAGCAGCCGGCCCGGCCGGGCTGGGGTTGTGGTGGAGCGGCCGCCGGGGTCAGGAAGCCGGCCCGGCCGGGCTCGGTCGGTTGTGGAGCGGCCGCCCGGGTCAACCAGCTGGCTCGGCGGGGCTCCGGTTGTGGTGGAGCGGCCGCCGGGGTAAAGCAGCCGGCCCGGCCCGGCCCGGCTCGGGGTCTGGTGGAGCGGCCGCCCGGGTCAGGAAGCCGGCCCGGCCGGGCTCGGTCGGTTGTGGAGCGGCCGCCCGGGTCAACCAGCTGGCCCGGCGGGGCTCCGGTTGTGGTGTAGCGGCCGCCGTGGTAAAGCAGCCGGCCCGGCCGGGCTCGGGGTGTGGTGGAGCGGCCGCCCGGGTCAGGAAGCCGGCCCGGCCGAGCTCGGTCGGTTGTGGAGCGGCTCCCGGGTCAACCAGCTGGCCTGGCGGGGCTCCGGTTGTGGTGGAGCGGCCGCCGTGGTAAAGCAGCCGGCCCGGCCGGGCTCGGGGTTGTGGTGGAGCGGCCGCCGGGGTCAGGAAGCCGGCCCGGTCGGGCTCGGTCGGTTGTGGAGCGGCCGCCCGGGTCAACCAGCTGGCCTGGCGGGGCTCCGGTTGTGGTGGAGCGGCCGCCGGGGTAAAGCAGCCGGCCCGGCCCGGCTCGGGGTGTGGTGGAGCGGCCGCCTGGGTCAGGAAGCCGGCCCGGCCGGGCTCGGTCGGTTGTGGAGCGGCTCCCGGGTCAACCAGCTGGCCCGGCGGGGCTCCGGTTGTGGTGGAGCGGCCTCCGGGGTAAAGCAGCCGGCCCGGCCCGGCCCGGCTCAGGGTCTGGTGGAGCGGCCGCCCAGGTCAGGAAGCCGGCCCGGCCGGGCTCGGTCGGTTGTGGAGCGGCCGCCCGGGTCAACCAGCTGGCCCGGCGGGGCTCTGTTTATGGTGGAGCGGCCGCCGGGGTAAAGCAGCCGGCCCGGCCGGGCTCGGGGTGTGGTGGAGCGGCCGCCCGGGTCAGGAAGCCGGCCCGGCCGGGCTCTGTCGGTTTTGGAGCGGCCGCCAGGGTCAACCAGCTGGCCCGGCGGGGCTCCGGTTGTGGTGGAGCGGCCGCCGGGGTAAAGCAGCCGGCCCGGCCGGGCTCGGGGTGTGGTGGAGCGGCCGCCCGGGTCAGGAAGCCGGCCCGGCCGAGCTCGGTCGGTTGTGGAGCGGCTCCCGGGTCAACCAGCTGGCCCGGCGGGGCTCCGGTTGTGGTGGAGCGGCCGCCGGGGTAAAGCAGCCGGCCCGGCCGGGCTGGGGGTGTGTTGGAGCGGCCGCCCGGGTCAGGAAGCCGGCCCGGCCGGACTCGGTCGGTTGTGGAGCGGCCGCCGGGGTAAACCACGTGGCCCGGCGGGGCTCCGGTTGTGGTGGAGCGGCCGCCGGGGTAAAGCAGCCGGCCCGGCCGGGCTGGGGTTGTGGTGGAGCGGCCGCCGGGGTCAGGAAGCCGGCCCGGCCTGGCTCGGTCGGTTGTGGAGCGGCCGCCCGGGTCAACCAGCTGGCCTGGCGGGGCTCCGGTTGTGGTGGAGCGGCCGCCGGGGTAAAGCAGCCGGCCGGGCCCGGCTCGGGGTGTGGTGGAGCGGCCGCCCGGGTCAGGAAGCCGGCCCGGCCGGGCTCGGTCGGTTGTGGAGCGGCCGCCCGGGTCAACCAGCTGGCCTGGCGGGGCTCCGGTTGTGGTGGAGCGGCCGCCGGGGTAAAGCAGCCGGCCGGGCCCGGCTCGGGGTGTGGTGGAGCGGCCGCCCGGGTCAGGAAGCCGGCCCGGCCGGGCTCGGTCGGTTGTGGAGCGGCCGCCCGGGTCAACCAGCTGGCCCGACGGGGATCCGGTTGTGGTGGAGCGGCCGCCGGGGTAAAGCAGCCGGCCCGGCCGGGCTCGGGGTGTGGTGGAGCGGCCGCCCGGGTCAGGAAGCCGGCCCGGCCGGGCTCGGTCGGTTGTGGAGCGGCCGCCCGGGTCAACCAGCTGGCCCGGCGGGGCTCCGGTTGTGGTGGAGCGGCCGCCGGGGTAAAGCAGCCGGCCCGGCCCGGCCCGGCTCGGGGTGTGGTGGAGCGGCCGCCCGGGTCAGGAAGCCGGCCCGGCCGGGCTCGGTCGGTTGTGGAGCGGCCGCCAGGGTCAACCAGCTGGCCCGGCGGGGCTCCGGTTGTGGTGGAGCGGCCGCCGGGGTAAAGCAGCCGGCCCAGCCGGGCTCGGGGTGTGGTGGAGCGGCCGCCCGGGTCAGGAAGCCGGCCCGGCCGGGCTCTGTCGGTTGTGGAGCGGCCGCCAGGGTCAACCAGCTGGCCCGGCGGGGCTCCGGTTGTGGTGGAGCGGCCGCCGGGGTAAAGCAGCCGGCCCGGGCGGGCTCGGGGTGTGGTGGAGCGGCCGCCCGGGTCAGGAAGCCGGCCCGGCCGAGCTCGGTCGGTTGTGGAGCGGCTCCCGGGTCAACCAGCTGGCCCGGCGGGGCTCCGGTTGTGGTGGAGCGGCCGCCGGGGTAAAGCAGCCGGGCCGGCCGGGCTGGGGGTGTGTTGGAGCGGCCGCCCGGGTCAGGAAGCCGGCCCGGCCGGACTCGGTCGGTTGTGGAGCGGCCGCCGGGGTAAACCACCTGGCCCGGCGGGGCTCCGGTTGTGGTGGAGCGGCCGCCGGGGTAAAGCAGCCGGCCCGGCCGGGCTGGGGTTGTGGTGAAGCGGCCGCCGGGGTCAGGAAGCCGGCCCGGCCGGGCTCGGTCGGTTGTGGAGCGGCCGCCCGGGTCAACCAGCTGGCCCGGCGGGGATCCGGTTGTGGTGGAGCGGCCGCCGGGGTAAAGCAGCAGGCCCGGCCGGGCTCGGGGTGTGGTGGAGCGGCCGCCCGGGTCAGGAAGCCGGCCCGGCCGAGCTCGGTCGGTTGTGGAGCGGCTCCCGGGTCAACCAGCTGGCCCGGCGGGGATCCGGTTGTGGTGGAGCGGCCGCCGGGGTAAAGCAGCCGGCCCGGCCGGGCTCGGGGTGTGGTGGAGCGGCCGCCCGGGTCAGGAAGCCGGCCCGGCCGGGCTCTGTCGGTTGTGGAGCGGCCGCCAGGGTCAACCAGCTGGCCCGGCGGGGCTCCGGTTGTGGTGGAGCGGCCGCCGGGGTAAAGCAGCCGGCCCGGCCGGGCTGGGGTTGTGGTGGAGCGGCCGCCGTGGTCAGGAAGCCGGCCCGGCCGGGCTCGGTCGGTTGTGGAGCGGCCGCCCGGGTCAACCAGCTGGCCTGGCGGGGCTCCGGTTGTGGTGGAGCGGCCGCCGGGGTAAAGCAGCCGGCCCGGCCCGGCTCGGGGTGTGGTGGAGCGGCCGCCTGGGTCAGGAAGCCGGCCCGGCCGGGCTCGGTCGGTTGTGGAGCGGCCGCCCGGGTCAACCAGCTGGCCCGACGGGGATCCGGTTGTGGTGGAGCGGCCGCCGGGGTAAAGCAGCCGGCTCGGCCGGGCTCGGGGTGTGGTGGAGCGGCCGCCCGGGTCAGGAAGCCGGCCCGGCCGGACTCGGTCGGTTGTGGAGCGGCCGCCCGGGTCAACCAGCTGGCCCGGAGGGGCTCCGTTTATGGTGGAGCGGCCGCCGGGGTAAAGCAGCCGGCCCGGCCGGGCTCGGGGTGTGGTGGAGCGGCAGCCCGCGTCAGGAGGCCGGCCCGGCCGGGCTGGGTCTGTGGTGGAGCGGCCGCCCGGGTCAACCAGCTGGCCCGGCGGGGCTTCGGTTGTGGTGGAGCGGCCGCCGGGGTAAAGCAGCCGGCCCGGCCCGGCGTGTGGTGGAGCGGCCGCCCGGGTCAGGAAGCCGGCCCGGCCGGGCTCGGTCGGTTGTGGAGCGGCTCCCGTGTCAACCAGCTGGCCCGGCGGGGCTCCGGTTGTGGTGGAGCGGTCGCCTGGGTCAACCAGCTGGCCCGGCGGGGCTCCGGTTGTGGTGGAGCGGCCGCCGGGGTAAAGCAGCCGGCCCAGCCGGGCTCGGGGTGTGGTGGAGCGGCCGCCCGGGTCAGGAAGCCGGCCCGGCCGGGCTCTGTCGGTTGTGGAGCGGCCGCCAGGGTCAACCAGCTGGCCCGGCGGGGCTCCGGTTGTGGTGGAGCGGCCGCCGGGGTAAAGCAGCCGGCCCGGCCGGGCTCGGGGTGTGGTGGAGCGGCCGCCCGGGTCAGGAAGCCGGCCCGGCCGAGCTCGGTCGGTTGTGGAGCGGCTCCCGGGTCAACCAGCTGGCCCGGCGGGGCTCCGGTTGTGGTGGAGCGGCCGCCGGGGTAAAGCAGCCGGCCCGGCCGGGCTGGGGGTGTGTTGGAGCGGCCGCCCGGGTCAGGAAGCCGGCCCGGCCGGACTCGGTCGGTTGTGGAGCGGCCGCCGGGGTAAACCACGTGGCCCGGCGGGGCTCCGGTTGTGGTGGAGCGGCCGCCGGGGTAAAGCAGCCGGCCCGGCCGGGCTGGGGTTGTGGTGGAGCGGCCGCCGGGGTCAGGAAGCCGGCCCGGCCGGGCTCGGTCGGTTGTGGAGCGGCCGCCCGGGTCAACCAGCTGGCCTGGCGGGGCTCCGGTTGTGGTGGAGCGGCCGCCGGGGTAAAGCAGCCGGCCGGGCCCTGCTCGGGGTGTGGTGGAGCGGCCGCCCGGGTCAGGAAGCCGGCCCGGCCGGGCTCGGTCGGTTGTGGAGCGGCCGCCCGGGTCAACCAGCTGGCCTGGCGGGGCTCCGGTTGTGGTGGAGCGGCCGCCGGGGTAAAGCAGCCGGCCGGGCCCGGCTCGGGGTGTGGTGGAGCGGCCGCCCGGGTCAGGAAGCCGGCCCGGCCGGGCTCGGTCGGTTGTGGAGCGGCCGCCCGGGTCAACCAGCTGGCCCGACGGGGATCCGGTTGTGGTGGAGCGGCCGCCGGGGTAAAGCAGCCGGCCCGGCCGGGCTCGGGGTGTGGTGGAGCGGCCGCCCGGGTCAGGAAGCCGGCCCGGCCGGGCTCGGTCGGTTGTGGAGCGGCCGCCCGGGTCAACCAGCTGGCCCGGCGGGGCTCCGGTTGTGGTGGAGCGGCCGCCGGGGTAAAGCAGCCGGCCCGGCCCGGCCCGGCTCGGGGTGTGGTGGAGCGGCCGCCCGGGTCAGGAAGCCGGCCCGGCCGGGCTCGGTCGGTTGTGGAGCGGCCGCCAGGGTCAACCAGCTGGCCCGGCGGGGCTCCGGTTGTGGTGGAGCGGCCGCCGGGGTAAAGCAGCCGGCCCAGCCGGGCTCGGGGTGTGGTGGAGCGGCCGCCCGGGTCAGGAAGCCGGCCCGACCGGGCTCTGTCGGTTGTGGAGCGGCCGCCAGGGTCAACCAGCTGGCCCGGCGGGGCTCCGGTTGTGGTGGAGCGGCCGCCGGGGTAAAGCAGCCGGCCCGGGCGGGCTCGGGGTGTGGTGGAGCGGCCGCCCGGGTCAGGAAGCCGGCCCGGCCGAGCTCGGTCGGTTGTGGAGCGGCTCCCGGGTCAACCAGCTGGCCCGGCGGGGCTCCGGTTGTGGTGGAGCGGCCGCCGGGGTAAAGCAGCCGGGCCGGCCGGGCTGGGGGTGTGTTGGAGCGGCCGCCCGGGTCAGGAAGCCGGCCCGGCCGGACTCGGTCGGTTGTGGAGCGGCCGCCGGGGTAAACCACCTGGCCCGGCGGGGCTCCGGTTGTGGTGGAGCGGCCGCCGGGGTAAAGCAGCCGGCCCGGCCGGGCTGGGGTTGTGGTGAAGCGGCCGCCGGGGTCAGGAAGCCGGCCCGGCCGGGCTCGGTCGGTTGTGGAGCGGCCGCCCGGGTCAACCAGCTGGCCCGGCGGGGATCCGGTTGTGGTGGAGCGGCCGCCGGGGTAAAGCAGCCGGCCCGGCCGGGCTCGGGGTGTGGTGGAGCGGCCGCCCGGGTCAGGAAGCCGGCCCGGCCGAGCTCGGTCGGTTGTGGAGCGGCTCCCGGGTCAACCAGCTGGCCCGGCGGGGATCCGGTTGTGGTGGAGCGGCCGCCGGGGTAAAGCAGCCGGCCCGGCCGGGCTCGGGGTGTGGTGGAGCGGCCGCCCGGGTCAGGAAGCCGGCCCGGCCGGGCTCTGTCGGTTGTGGAGCGGCCGCCAGGGTCAACCAGCTGGCCCGGCGGGGCTCCGGTTGTGGTGGAGCGGCCGCCGGGGTAAAGCAGCCGGCCCGGCCGGGCTGGGGTTGTGGTGGAGCGGCCGCCGTGGTCAGGAAGCCGGCCCGGCCGGGCTCGGTCGGTTGTGGAGCGGCCGCCCGGGTCAACCAGCTGGCCTGGCGGGGCTCCGGTTGTGGTGGAGCGGCCGCCGGGGTAAAGCAGCCGGCCCGGCCCGGCTCGGGGTGTGGTGGAGCGGCCGCCTGGGTCAGGAAGCCGGCCCGGCCGGGCTCGGTCGGTTGTGGAGCGGCCGCCCGGGTCAACCAGCTGGCCCGACGGGGATCCGGTTGTGGTGGAGCGGCCGCCGGGGTAAAGCAGCCGGCTCGGCCGGGCTCGGGGTGTGGTGGAGCGGCCGCCCGGGTCAGGAAGCCGGCCCGGCCGGACTCGGTCGGTTGTGGAGCGGCCGCCCGGGTCAACCAGCTGGCCCGGAGGGGCTCCGTTTATGGTGGAGCGGCCGCCGGGGTAAAGCAGCCGGCCCGGCCGGGCTCGGGGTGTGGTGGAGCGGCAGCCCGCGTCAGGAGGCCGGCCCGGCCGGGCTGGGTCTGTGGTGGAGCGGCCGCCCGGGTCAACCAGCTGGCCCGGCGGGGCTTCGGTTGTGGTGGAGCGGCCGCCGGGGTAAAGCAGCCGGCCCGGCCCGGCGTGTGGTGGAGCGGCCGCCCGGGTCAGGAAGCCGGCCCGGCCGGGCTCGGTCGGTTGTGGAGCGGCTCCCGTGTCAACCAGCTGGCCCGGCAGGGCTCCGGTTGTGGTGGAGCGGTCGCCTGGGTCAACCAGCTGGCCCGGCGGGGCTCCGGTTGTGGTGGAGCGGCCGCCGGGGTAAAGCAGCCGGCCCAGCCGGGCTCGGGGTGTGGTGGAGCGGCCGCCCGGGTCAGGAAGCCGGCCCGGCCGGGCTCTGTCGGTTGTGGAGCGGCCGCCAGGGTCAACCAGCTGGCCCGGCGGGGCTCCGGTTGTGGTGGAGCGGCCGCCGGGGTAAAGCAGCCGGCCCGGCCGGGCTCGGGGTGTGGTGGAGCGGCCGCCCGGGTCAGGAAGCCGGCCCGGCCGAGCTCGGTCGGTTGTGGAGCGGCTCCCGGGTCAACCAGCTGGCCCGGCGGGGCTCCGGTTGTGGTGGAGCGGCCGCCGGGGTAAAGCAGCCGGCCCGGCCGGGCTGGGGGTGTGTTGGAGCGGCCGCCCGGGTCAGGAAGCCGGCCCGGCCGGACTCGGTCGGTTGTGGAGCGGCCGCCGGGGTAAACCACCTGTCCCGGCGGGGCTCTGGTTGTGGTGGAGCGGCCGCCGGGGTAAAGCAGCCGGCCCGGCCGGGCTGGGGTTGTGGTGAAGCGGCCGCCGGGGTCAGGAAGCCGGCCCGGCCGGGCTCGGTCGGTTGTGGAGCGGCCGCCCGGGTCAACCAGCTGGCCCGGCGGGGATCCGGTTGTGGTGGAGCGGCCGCCGGGGTAAAGCAGCCGGCCCGGCCGGGCTCGGGGTGTGGTGGAGCGGCCGCCCGGGTCAGGAAGCCGGCCCGGCCGAGCTCGGTCGGTTGTGGAGCGGCTCCCGGGTCAACCAGCTGGCCCGGCGGGGATCCGGTTGTGGTGGAGCGGCCGCCGGGGTAAAGCAGCCGGCCCGGCCGGGCTCGGGGTGTGGTGGAGCGGCCGCCCGGGTCAGGAAGCCGGCCCGGCCGGGCTCTGTCGGTTGTGGAGCGGCCGCCAGGGTCAACCAGCTGGCCCGGCGGGGCTCCGGTTGTGGTGGAGCGGCCGCCGGGGTAAAGCAGCCGGCCCGGCCGGGCTGGGGTTGTGGTGGAGCGGCCGCCGTGGTCAGGAAGCCGGCCCGGCCGGGCTCGGTCGGTTGTGGAGCGGCCGCCCGGGTCAACCAGCTGGCCTGGCGGGGCTCCGGTTGTGGTGGAGCGGCCGCCGGGGTAAAGCAGCCGGCCCGGCCCGGCTCGGGGTGTGGTGGAGCGGCCGCCTGGGTCAGGAAGCCGGCCCGGCCGGGCTCGGTCGGTTGTGGAGCGGCCGCCCGGGTCAACCAGCTGGCCCGACGGGGATCCGGTTGTGGTGGAGCGGCCGCCGGGGTAAAGCAGCCGGCTCGGCCGGGCTCGGGGTGTGGTGGAGCGGCCGCCCGGGTCAGGAAGCCGGCCCGGCCGGACTCGGTCGGTTGTGGAGCGGCCGCCCGGGTCAACCAGCTGGCCCGGAGGGGCTCCGTTTATGGTGGAGCGGCCGCCGGGGTAAAGCAGCCGGCCCGGCCGGGCTCGGGGTGTGGTGGAGCGGCAGCCCGCGTCAGGAGGCCGGCCCGGCCGGGCTGTGTCTGTGGTGGAGCGGCCGCCCGGGTCAACCAGCTGGCCCGGCGGGGCTTCGGTTGTGGTGGAGCGGCCGCCGGGGTAAAGCAGCCGGCCCGGCCCGGCTCGGGGTGTGGTGGAGCGGCCGCCTGGGTCAGGAAGCCGGCCCGGCCGGGCTCGGTCGGTTGTGGAGCGGCCGCCCGGGTCAACCAGCTGTCCCGACGGGGATCCGGTTGTGGTGGAGCGGCCGCCGGGGTAAAGCAGCCGGCCCGGCCGGGCTCGGGGTGTGGTGGAGCGACCGCCCGGGTCAGGAAGCCGGCCCGGCCGGGCTCGGTCGGTTGTGGAGCGGCCGCCCGGGTCAACCAGCTGGCCCGGCGGGGCTCCGGTTGTGGTGGAGCGGCCGCCGGGGTAAAGCAGCCGGCCCGGCCGGGCTCGGGGTGTGGTGGAGCGGCCGCCCGGGTCAGGAAGCCGGCCCGGCCGAGCTCGGTCGGTTGTGGAGCGGCTCCCGGGTCAACCAGCTGGCCCGGCGGGGCTCCGGTTGTGGTGGAGCTGCCGCCGGGGTAAAGCAGCCGGCCCGGCCGGGCTGGGGGTGTGGTGGAGCGGCCGCCTGGGTCAGGAAGCCGGCCCGGCCGGACTCGGTCGGTTGTGGAGCGGCCGCCGGGGTAAACCAGCTGGCCCGGCGGGGCTCCGGTTGTGGTGGAGCGGCCGCCGGGGTAAAGCAGCCGGCCCGGCCGGGCTGGGGTTGTGGTGGAGCGGCCGCCGGGGTCAGGAAGCCGGCCCGGCCGGGCTCGGTCGGTTGTGGAGCGGCCGCCCGGGTCAACCAGCTGGCCCGGCGGGGCTCCGGTTGTGGTGGAGCGGCCGCCGGGGTAAAGCAGCCGGCCCGGCCGGGCTCGGGGTGTGGTGGAGCGGCCGCCCGGGTCAGGAAGCCGGCCCGGCCGAGCTCGGTCGGTTGTGGAGCGGCTCCCGGGTCAACCAGCTGGCCCGGCGGGGCTCCGGTTGTGGTGGAGCTGCCGCCGGGGTAAAGCAGCCGGCCCGGCCGGGCTGGGGGTGTGGTCGAGCGGCCGCCTGGGTCAGGAAGCCGGCCCGGCCGGGCTCGGTCGGTTGTGGAGCGGCCGCCCGGGTCAACCAGCTGGCCCGGCGGGGCTCCGGTTGTGGTGGAGCGGCCGCCGGGGTAAAGCAGCCGGCCCGGCCGGGCTGGGGGTGTGGTGGAGCGGCCGCCCGGGTCAGGAGGCCGGCCCGGCCAGGCTCGGTCTGTGGTGGAGCGGCCGCCCGGTTCAACCAGCTGGCCCGGCGGGGCTCCGGTTGTGGTGGAGCGGCCGCCGGGGTAAAGCAGCCGGCCCGGCCGGGCTCGGGGTGTGGTGGAGCGGCCGCCCGGGTCAGGAAGCCGGCCCGGCCGAGCTCGGTCGGTTGTGGAGCGGCTCTCGGGTCAACCAGCTGGCCCGGCGGGGCTCCGGTTGTGGTGGAGCGGCCGCCGGGGTAAAGCAGCCGGCCCGGCCGGGCTCGGGGTGTGGTGGAGCGGCCGCCCGGGTCAGGAAGCCGGCCCGGCCGGGCTCGGTCGGTTGTGGAGCGGCTCCCGGGTCAACCAGCTGGCCCGGCGGGGCTCCGGTTGTGGTGCAGCGGCCGCCGGGGTAAAGCAGCCGGCCCGGCCGGGCTGGGGGTGTGGTGGAGCGGCCGCCCGGGTCAGGAGGCCGGCCCGGCCAGGCTCGGTCTGTGGTGGAGCGGCCGCCCGGTTCAACCAGCTGGCCCGGCGGGGCTCCGGTTGTGGTGGAGCGGCCGCCGTGGTAAAGCAGCCGGCCCGGCCCGGCTCGGAGAGTGGTGGAGCGGCCGCCCGGGTCAGGAAGCCGGCCCGGCCGGGCTCGGTCGGTTGTGGAGAGGCTCCCGGGTCAACCAGCTGGCCCGGCGGGGCTCCGGTTGTGGTGGAGCGGCCGCCGGGGTAAAGCAGCCGGCCCGGCCGGGCTCGGGGTGTGGTGGAGCGGCCGCCCGGGTCAGGAAGCCGGCCCAGCCGAGCTCGGTCGGTTGTGGAGCGGCTCCCGGGTCAACCAGCTGGCCCGGCGGGGCTCCGGTTGTGGTGGAGCGGCCGCCGGGGTAAAGCAGCCGGCCCGGCCGGGCTGGGGGTGTGTTGGAGCGGCCGCCCGGGTCAGGAAGCCGGCCCGGCCGGACTCGGTCGGTTGTGGAGCGGCCGCCGGGGTAAACCACCTGGCCCGGCGGGGCTCCGGTTGTGGTGGAGCGGCCGCCGGGGTAAAGCAGCCGGCCCGGCCGGGCTGGGGTTGTGGTGGAGCGGCCGCCGGGGTCAGGAAGCCGGCCCGGCCGGGCTCGGTCGGTTGTGGAGCGGCTCCCGGGTAAACCAGCTGGCCCGGCGGGGCTCCGGTTGTGGTGGAGCGGCCGCCGGGGTAAAGCAGCCGGCCCGGCCCGGCCCGGCTCAGGGTCTGGTGGAGCGGCCGCCCGGGTCAGGAAGCCGGCCCGGCCGGGCTCGGTCGGTTGTGGAGCGGCCGCCTGGGTCAACCAGCTGGCCCGGCGGGGCTCCGGTTGTGGTGGAGCGGCCGCCGGGGTAAAGCAGCCGGCCCGGACGGGCTGGGGTTGTGGTGGAGCGGCTGCCGGGGTCAGGAAGCCGGCCCGGCCGGGCTCGGTCGGTTGTGGAGCGGCCGCCCGGGTCAACCAGCTGGCCCGGCGGGGCTCCGGTTGTGGTGGAGCGGCCGCCGGGGTAAAGCAGCCGGCCCGGCCCAGCTCGGGGTGAGGTGGAGCGGCCGCCCGGGTCAGGAAGCCGGCCCGGCCGGGCTCGGTCGGTTGTGGAGCGGCTCCCGGGTCAACCAGCTGGCCCGGCGGGGCTCCGGTTGTGGTGGAGCGGCCGCCGGGGTAAAGCAGCCGGCCCGGCCGGGCTGGGGGTGTGGTGGAGCGGCCGCCCGGGTCAGGAAGCCGGCCCGGCCGGACTCGGTCGGTTGTGGAGCGGCCGCCGGGGTAAACCAGCTGGCCCGGCGGGGCTCCGGTTGTGGTGGAGCGGCCGCCGGGGTAAAGCAGCCGGCCCGGCCGGGCTGGGGTTGTGGTGGAGCGGCCGCCGGGGTCAGGAAGCCGGCCCGGCCGGGCTCGGTCGGTTGTGGAGCGGCCGCCCGGGTCAACCAGCTGGCCTGGCGGGGTTCCGGTTGTGGTGGAGCGGCCGCCGGGGTAAAGCAGCTGGCCGGGCCCGGCTCGGGGTGTGGTGGAGCGGCCGCCCGGGTCAGGAAGCCGACCCGGCCGGGCTCGGTCGGTTGTGGAGCGGCCGCCCGGGTCAACCAGCTGGCCCGACGGGGATCCGGTTGTGGTGGAGCGGCCGCCGGGGTAAAGCAGCCGGCCCGGCCGGGCTCGGGGTGTGGTGGAGCGGCCGCCCGGGTCAGGAAGCCGGCCCGGCCGGGCTCGGTCGGTTGTGGAGCGGCCGCCCGGGTCAACCAGCTGGCTCGGCGGGGCTCCGGTTGTGGTGGAGCGGCCGCCGGGGTAAAGCAGCCGGCCCGGCCCGGCCCGGCTCGGGGTCTGGTGGAGCGGCCGCCCGGGTCAGGAAGCCGGCCCGGCCGGGCTCGGTCGGTTGTGGAGCGGCCGCCCGGGTCAACCAGCTGGCCCGGCGGGGCTCCGGTTGTGGTGTAGCGGCCGCCGTGGTAAAGCAGCCGGCCCGGCCGGGCTCGGGGTGTGGTGGAGCGGCCGCCCGGGTCAGGAAGCCGGCCCGGCCGAGCTCGGTCGGTTGTGGAGCGGCTCCCGGGTCAACCAGCTGGCCCGGCGGGGCTCTGGTTGTGGTGGATCTGCCGCCGGGTTAAAGCAGCCGGCCCGGCCGGGCTGGGGGTGTGGTGGAGCGGCCGCCGGGGTAAAGCAGCCGGCCCGGCCGGGCTGGGGTTGTGGTGGAGCGGCCGCCGGGGTCAGGAAGCCGGCCCGGTCGGGCTCGGTCGGTTGTGGAGCGGCCGCCCGGGTCAACCAGCTGGCCTGGCGGGGCTCCGGTTGTGGTGGAGCGGCCGCCGGGGTAAAGCAGCCGGCCCGGCCCGGCTCGGGGTGTGGTGGAGCGGCCGCCTGGGTCAGGAAGCCGGCCCGGCCGGGCTCGGTCGGTTGTGGAGCGGCTCCCGGGTCAACCAGCTGGCCCGGCGGGGCTCCGGTTGTGGTGGAGCGGCCTCCGGGGTAAAGCAGCCGGCCCGGCCCGGCCCGGCTCAGGGTCTGGTGGAGCGGCCGCCCAGGTCAGGAAGCCGGCCCGGCCGGGCTCGGTCGGTTGTGGAGCGGCCGCCCGGGTCAACCAGCTGGCCCGGCGGGGCTCTGTTTATGGTGGAGCGGCCGCCGGGGTAAAGCAGCCGGCCCGGCCGGGCTCGGGGTGTGGTGGAGCGGCAGCCCGGGTCAGGAGGCCGGCCCGGCCGGGCTGTGTCTGTGGTGGAGCGGCCGCCCGGGTCAACCAGCTGGCCCGGCGGGGCTCCGGTTGTGGTGGAGCGGCCGCCGTGGTAAAGCAGCCGGCCCGGCCCGGCTCGGAGTGTGGTGGAGCGGCCGCCCGGGTCAGGAAGCCGGCCCGGCCGGGCTCGGTCGGTTGTGGAGAGGCTCCCGGGTCAACCAGCTGGCCCGGCGGGGCTCCGGTTGTGGTGGAGCGGCCGCCTGGGTCAACCAGCTGGCCCGGCGGGGCTCCGGTTGTGGTGGAGCGGCCGCCGGGGTAAAGCAGCCGGCCCGGCCGGGCTGGGGTTGTGGTGGAGCGGCTGCCGGGGTCAGGAAGCCGGCCCGGCCGGGCTCGGTCCGTTGTGGAGCGGCCGCCCGGGTCAACCAGCTGGCCCGGCGGGGCTCCGGTTGTGGTGGAGCGGCCGCCGGGGTAAAGCAGCCGGCCCGGCCGGGCTCGGGGTGTGGTGGAGCGGCCGCCCGGGTCAGGAAGCCGGCCCGGCCGAGCTCGGTCGGTTGTGGAGCGGCTCCCGGGTCAACCAGCTGGCCCGGCGGGGCTCCGGTTGTGGTGGAGCTGCCGCCGGGGTAAAGCAGCCGGCCCGGCCGGGCTGGGGGTGTGGTGGAGCGGCCGCCCGGGTCAGGAAGCCGGCCCGGCCGGACTCGGTCGGTTGTGGAGCGGCCGCCGGGGTCAACCAGCTGGCCCGGCGGGGCTCCGGTTGTGGTGGAGCTGCCGCCGGGGTAAAGCAGCCGGCCCGGCCGGGCTGGGGGTGTGGTGGAGCGGCCGCCGGGGTCAGGAAGCCGGCCCGGCCGGGCTCGGTCGGTTGTGGAGCGGCCGCGCGGGTCAACCAGCTGTCCCGGCGGGGCTCCGGTTGTGGTGGAGCGGCCGCCGGGGTAAAGCAGCCGACCCGGCCCGGCTCGGGGTGTGGTGGAGCGGCCGCCCGGGTCAGGAAGCCGGCCCGGCCGGGCTCGGTCGGTTGTGGAGCGGCCGCCAGGGTCAACCAGCTGGCCCGGCGGGGCTCCGGTTGTGGTGGAGCGGCCGCCGGGGTAAAGCAGCCGGCCCGGCCGGGCTCGGGGTGTGGTGGAGCGGCCGCCCGGGTCAGGAAGCCGGCGCGGCCGGGCTCTGTCGGTTGTGGAGCGGCCGCCCGGGTCAACCAGCTGGCCCGACGGGGATCCGGTTGTGGTGGAGCGGCCGCCGGGGTAAAGCAGCCGGCCCGGCCGGGCTCGGGGTGTGGTGGAGCGGCCGCCCGGGTCAGGAAGCCGGCCCGGGCGGGCTCGGTCGGTTGTGGAGCGGCCGCCCGGGTCAACCAGCTGGCCC
The DNA here is from genome assembly GCA_038363175.2 of Artibeus lituratus. Classification (NCBI taxonomy): domain Eukaryota; kingdom Metazoa; phylum Chordata; class Mammalia; order Chiroptera; family Phyllostomidae; genus Artibeus; species Artibeus lituratus. The sequence goes on along the minus strand of JBAWUR020000109.1, from coordinate 39,388 downwards.
GGCGGGGCTCCGGTTGTGGTGGAGCGGCCGCCGGGGTAAAGCAGCCGGCCCGGCCCGGCCCGGCTCGGGGTCTGGTGGAGCGGCCGCCCGGGTCAGGAAGCCGGCCCGGCCGGGCTCGGTCGGTTGTGGAGCGGCCGCCCGGGTCAACCAGCTGGCCCGGCGGGGCTCCGGTTGTGGTGGAGCGGCCGCCGGGGTAAAGCAGCCGGCCCGGCCGGGCTCGGGGTGTGGTGGAGCGGCCGCCCGGGTGAGGAAGCCGGCCCGGCCGAGCTCGGTCGGTTGTGGAGCGGCTCCCGGGTCAACCAGCTGGCCCGGCGGGGCTCCGGTTGTGGTGGATCTGCCCCCGGGTTAAAGCAGCCGGCCCGGCCGGGCTGGGGGTGTGGTGGAGCGGCCGCCCGGGTCAGGAAGCCGGCCCGGCCGGCCTCGGTCGGTTGTGGAGCGGCCGCCGGGGTCAACCAGCTGGCCCGGTGGGGCTCCGGTTGTGGTGGAGCGGCCGCCGGGGTAAAGCAGCCGGCCCGGCCGGGCTGAGGTTGTGGTGGAGCGGCCGCCGGGGTCAGGAAGCCGGCCCGGCCGGGCTCGGTCGGTTGTGGAGCGGCCGCCCGGGTCAACCAGCTGGCCCGGCGGGGCTCCGGTTGTGGTGGAGCTGCCGCCGGGGTAAAGCAGCCGGCCCGGCCGGGCTGAGGTTGTGGTGGAGCGGCCGCCCGGGTCAGGAAGCCGGCCCGGCCGAGCTCGGTCGGTTGTGGAGCGGCTCCCGGGTCAACCAGCTGGCCCGGCGGGGCTCCGGTTGTGGTGGAGCTGCCGCCGGGGTAAAGCAGCCGGCCCGGCCGGGCTGGGGGTGTGGTGGAGCGGCCGCCTGGGTCAGGAAGCCGGCCCGGCCGGACTCGGTCGGTTGTGGAGCGGCCGCCGGGGTAAACCAGCTGGCCCGGCGGGGCTCCGGTTGTGGTGGAGCGGCCGCCGGGGTAAAGCAGCCGGCCCGGCCGGGCTGGGGTTGTGGTGGAGCGGCCGCCGGGGTCAGGAAGCCGGCCCGGCCGGGCTCGGTCGGTTGTGGAGCGGCCGCCCGGGTCAACCAGCTGGCCCGGCGGGGCTCCGGTTGTGGTGGAGCGGCCGCCGGGGTAAAGCAGCCGGCCCGGCCGGGCTCGGGGTGTGGTGGAGCGGCCGCCCGGGTCAGGAAGCCGGCCCGGCCGAGCTCGGTCGGTTGTGGAGCGGCTCCCGGGTCAACCAGCTGGCCCGGCGGGGCTCCGGTTGTGGTGGAGCTGCCGCCGGGGGTAAAGCAGCCGGCCCGGCCGGGCTGGGGGTGTGGTCGAGCGGCCGCCTGGGTCAGGAAGCCGGCCCGGCCGGGCTCGGTCGGTTGTGGAGCGGCCGCCCGGGTCAACCAGCTGGCCCGGCGGGGCTCCGGTTGTGGTGGGCGGCCGCCGGGGTAAAGCAGCCGGCCCGGCCGGGCTGGGGGTGTGGTGGAGCGGCCGCCCGGGTCAGGAGGCCGGCCCGGCCAGGCTCGGTCTGTGGTGGAGCGGCCGCCCGGTTTCAACCAGCTGGCCCGGCGGGGCTCCGGTTGTGGTGGAGCGGCCGCCGGGGTAAAGCAGCCGGCCCGGCCGGGCTCGGGGTGTGGTGGAGCGGCCGCCCGGGTCAGGAAGCCGGCCCGGCCGAGCTCGGTCGGTTGTGGAGCGGCTCTCGGGTCAACCAGCTGGCCCGGCGGGGCTCCGGTTGTGGTGGAGCGGCCGCCGGGGTAAAGCAGCCGGCCCGGCCGGGCTCGGGGGTGTGGTGGAGCGGCCGCCCGGGTCAGGAAGCCGGCCCGGCCGGGCTCGGTCGGTTGTGGAGCGGCTCCCGGGTCAACCAGCTGGCCCGGCGGGGCTCCGGTTGTGGTGCAGCGGCCGCCGGGGTAAAGCAGCCGGCCCGGCCGGGCTGGGGGTGTGGTGGAGCGGCCGCCCGGGTCAGGAGGCCGGCCCGGCCAGGCTCGGTCTGTGGTGGAGCGGCCGCCCGGTTCAACCAGCTGGCCCGGCGGGGCTCCGGTTGTGGTGGAGCGGCCGCCGTGGTAAAGCAGCCGGCCCGGCCCGGCTCGGAGAGTGGTGGAGCGGCCGCCCGGGTCAGGAAGCCGGCCCGGCCGGGCTCGGTCGGTTGTGGAGAGGCTCCCGGGTCAACCAGCTGGCCCGGCGGGGCTCCGGTTGTGGTGGAGCGGCCGCCGGGGTAAAGCAGCCGGCCCGGCCGGGCTCGGGGTGTGGTGGAGCGGCCCGCCCGGGTCAGGAAGCCGGCCCAGCCGAGCTCGGTCGGTTGTGGAGCGGCTCCCGGGTCAACCAGCTGGCCCGGCGGGGCTCCGGTTGTGGTGGAGCGGCCGCCGGGGTAAAGCAGCCGGCCCGGCCGGGCTGGGGGTGTGTTGGAGCGGCCGCCCGGGTCAGGAAGCCGGCCCGGCCGGACTCGGTCGGTTGTGGAGCGGCCGCCGGGGTAAACCACCTGGCCCGGCGGGGCTCGGTTGTGGTGGAGCGGCCGCCGGGGTAAAGCAGCCGGCCCGGCCGGGCTGGGGTTGTGGTGGAGCGGGCCGCCGGGGTCAGGAAGCCGGCCCGGCCGGGCTCGGTCGGTTGTGGAGCGGCTCCCGGGTAAACCAGCTGGCCCGGCGGGGCTCCGGTTGTGGTGGAGCGGCCGCCGGGGTAAAGCAGCCGGCCCGGCCCGGCCCGGCTCAGGGTCTGGTGGAGCGGCCGCCCGGGTCAGGAAGCCGGCCCGGCCGGGCTCGGTCGGTTGTGGAGCGGCCGCCTGGGTCAACCAGCTGGCCCGGCGGGGCTCCGGTTGTGGTGGAGCGGCCGCCGGGGTAAAGCAGCCGGCCCGGACGGGCTGGGGTTGTGGTGGAGCGGCTGCCGGGGTCAGGAAGCCGGCCCGGCCGGGCTCGGTCGGTTGTGGAGCGGCCGCCCGGGTCAACCAGCTGGCCCGGCGGGGGCTCCGGTTGTGGTGGAGCGGCCGCCGGGTAAAGCAGCCGGCCCGGCCCAGCTCGGGGTGAGGTGGAGCGGCCGCCCGGGTCAGGAAGCCGGCCCGGCCGGGCTCGGTCGGTTGTGGAGCGGCTCCCGGGTCAACCAGCTGGCCCGGCGGGGCTCCGGTTGTGGTGGAGCGGCCGCCGGGGTAAAGCAGCCGGCCCGGCCGGGCTGGGGGTGTGGTGGAGCGGCCGCCCGGGTCAGGAAGCCGGCCCGGCCGGACTCGGTCGGTTGTGGAGCGGCCGCCGGGGTAAACCAGCTGGCCCGGCGGGGCTCCGGTTGTGGTGGAGCGGCCGCCGGGGTAAAGCAGCCGGCCCGGCCGGGCTGGGGTTGTGGTGGAGCGGCCGCCGGGGTCAGGAAGCCGGCCCGGCCGGGCTCGGTCGGTTGTGGAGCGGCCGCCCGGGTCAACCAGCTGGCCTGGCGGGGTTCCGGTTGTGGTGGAGCGGCCGCCGGGGTAAAGCAGCTGGCCGGGCCCGGCTCGGGGTGTGGTGGAGCGGCCGCCCGGGTCAGGAAGCCGACCCGGCCGGGCTCGGTCGGTTGTGGAGCGGCCGCCCGGGTCAACCAGCTGGCCCGACGGGGATCCGGTTGTGGTGGAGCGGCCGCCGGGGTAAAGCAGCCGGCCCGGCCGGGCTCGGGGTGTGGTGGAGCGGCCGCCCGGGTCAGGAAGCCGGCCCGGCCGGGCTCGGTCGGTTGTGGAGCGGCCGCCCGGGTCAACCAGCTGGCTCGGCGGGGCTCCGGTTGTGGTGGAGCGGCCGCCGGGGTAAAGCAGCCGGCCCGGCCCGGCCCGGCTCGGGGTCTGGTGGAGCGGCCGCCCGGGTCAGGAAGCCGGCCCGGCCGGGCTCGGTCGGTTGTGGAGCGGCCGCCCGGGTCAACCAGCTGGCCCGGCGGGGCTCCGGTTGTGGTGTAGCGGCCGCCGTGGTAAAGCAGCCGGCCCGGCCGGGCTCGGGGTGTGGTGGAGCGGCCGCCCGGGTCAGGAAGCCGGCCCGGCCGAGCTCGGTCGGTTGTGGAGCGGCTCCCGGGTCAACCAGCTGGCCCGGCGGGGCTCTGGTTGTGGTGGATCTGCCGCCGGGTTAAAGCAGCCGGCCCGGCCGGGCTGGGGGTGTGGTGGAGCGGCCGCCGGGGTAAAGCAGCCGGCCCGGCCGGGCTGGGGTTGTGGTGGAGCGGCCGCCGGGGTCAGGAAGCCGGCCCGGTCGGGCTCGGTCGGTTGTGGAGCGGCCGCCCGGGTCAACCAGCTGGCCTGGCGGGGCTCCGGTTGTGGTGGAGCGGCCGCCGGGGTAAAGCAGCCGGCCCGGCCCGGCTCGGGGTGTGGTGGAGCGGCCGCCTGGGTCAGGAAGCCGGCCCGGCCGGGCTCGGTCGGTTGTGGAGCGGCTCCCGGGTCAACCAGCTGGCCCGGCGGGGCTCCGGTTGTGGTGGAGCGGCCTCCGGGGTAAAGCAGCCGGCCCGGCCCGGCCCGGCTCAGGGTCTGGTGGAGCGGCCGCCCAGGTCAGGAAGCCGGCCCGGCCGGGCTCGGTCGGTTGTGGAGCGGCCGCCCGGGTCAACCAGCTGGCCCGGCGGGGCTCTGTTTATGGTGGAGCGGCCGCCGGGGTAAAGCAGCCGGCCCGGCCGGGCTCGGGGTGTGGTGGAGCGGCAGCCCGGGTCAGGAGGCCGGCCCGGCCGGGCTGTGTCTGTGGTGGAGCGGCCGCCCGGGTCAACCAGCTGGCCCGGCGGGGCTCCGGTTGTGGTGGAGCGGCCGCCGTGGTAAAGCAGCCCGGCCCGGCCCGGCTCGGAGTGTGGTGGAGCGGCCGCCCGGGTCAGGAAGCCGGCCCGGCCGGGCTCGGTCGGTTGTGGAGAGGCTCCCGGGTCAACCAGCTGGCCCGGCGGGGCTCCGGTTGTGGTGGAGCGGCCGCCTGGGTCAACCAGCTGGCCCGGCGGGGCTCCGGTTGTGGTGGAGCGGCCGCCGGGGTAAAGCAGCCGGCCCGGCCGGGCTGGGGTTGTGGTGGAGCGGCTGCCGGGGTCAGGAAGCCGGCCCGGCCGGGCTCGGTCCGTTGTGGAGCGGCCGCCCGGGTCAACCAGCTGGCCCGGCGGGGCTCCGGTTGTGGTGGAGCGGCCGCCGGGGTAAAGCAGCCGGCCCGGCCGGGCTCGGGGTGTGGTGGAGCGGCCGCCCGGGTCAGGAAGCCGGCCCGGCCGAGCTCGGTCGGTTGTGGAGCGGCTCCCGGGGTCAACCAGCTGGCCCGGCGGGGCTCCGGTTGTGGTGGAGCTGCCGCCGGGGTAAAGCAGCCGGCCCGGCCGGGCTGGGGGTGTGGTGGAGCGGCCGCCCGGGTCAGGAAGCCGGCCCGGCCGGACTCGGTCGGTTGTGGAGCGGCCGCCGGGGTCAACCAGCTGGCCCGGCGGGGCTCCGGTTGTGGTGGAGCTGCCGCCGGGGTAAAGCAGCCGGCCCGGCCGGGCTGGGGGTGTGGTGGAGCGGCCGCCGGGGTCAGGAAGCCGGCCCGGCCGGGCTCGGTCGGTTGTGGAGCGGCCGCGCGGGTCAACCAGCTGTCCCGGCGGGGCTCCGGTTGTGGTGGAGCGGCCGCCGGGGTAAAGCAGCCGACCCGGCCCGGCTCGGGGTGTGGTGGAGCGGCCGCCCGGGTCAGGAAGCCGGCCCGGCCGGGCTCGGTCGGTTGTGGAGCGGCCGCCAGGGTCAACCAGCTGGCCCGGCGGGGCTCCGGTTGTGGTGGAGCGGCCGCCGGGGTAAAGCAGCCGGCCCGGCCGGGCTCGGGGTGTGGTGGAGCGGCCGCCCGGGTCAGGAAGCCGGCGCGGCCGGGCTCTGTCGGTTGTGGAGCGGCCGCCCGGGTCAACCAGCTGGCCCGACGGGGATCCGGTTGTGGTGGAGCGGCCGCCGGGGTAAAGCAGCCGGCCCGGCCGGGCTCGGGGTGTGTGGTGGAGCGGCCGCCCGGGTCAGGAAGCCGGCCCGGGCGGGCTCGGTCGGTTGTGGAGCGGCCGCCCGGGTCAACCAGCTGGCCCGGCGGGGCTCCGGTTGTGGTGGAGCGGCCGCCGGGGTAAAGCAGCCGGCCCGGCCCGGCCCGGCTCGGGGTCTGGTGGAGCGGCCCGCCCGGGTCAGGAAGCCGGCCCGGCCGGGCTCGGTCGGTTGTGGAGCGGCCGCCCGGGTCAACCAGCTGGCCCGGCGGGGCTCCGGTTGTGGTGGAGCGGCCGCCGGGGTAAAGCAGCCGGCCCGGCCGGGCTCGGGGTGTGGTGGAGCGGCCGCCCGGGTGAGGAAGCCGGCCCGGCCGAGCTCGGTCGGTTGTGGAGCGGCTCCCGGGTCAACCAGCTGGCCCGGCGGGGCTCCGGTTGTGGTGGATCTGCCCCCGGGTTAAAGCAGCCGGCCCGGCCGGGCTGGGGGTGTGGTGGAGCGGCCGCCCGGGTCAGGAAGCCGGCCCGGCCGGCCTCGGTCGGTTGTGGAGCGGCCGCCGGGGGTCAACCAGCTGGCCCGGTGGGGCTCCGGTTGTGGTGGAGCGGCCGCCGGGGTAAAGCAGCCGGCCCGGCCGGGCTGAGGTTGTGGTGGAGCGGCCGCCGGGTCAGGAAGCCGGCCCGGCCGGGCTCGGTCGGTTGTGGAGCGGGCCGCCCGGGTCAACCAGCTGGCCCGGCGGGGCTCCGGTTGTGGTGGAGCGGCCGCCGGGGTAAAGCAGCCGACCCGGCCCGGCTCGGGGTGTGGTGGAGCGGCCGCCCGGGTCAGGAAGCCGGCCCGGCCGGGCTCGGTCGGTTGTGGAGCGGCCGCCAGGGTCAACCAGCTGGCCCGGCGGGGCTCCGGTTGTGGTGGAGGGGCCGCCGGGGGTAAAGCAGCCGGCCCGGCCGGGCTCGGGGTGTGGTGGAGCGCCCGCCCGGGTCAGGAAGCCGGCCCGGCCGGGCTCTGTCGGTTGTGGAGCGGCCCGCCAGGGTCAACCAGCTGGCCCGGCGGTGCTCCGGTTGTGGTGGAGCGGCCGCCGGGGTAAAGCAGCCGGCCCGGCCGGGCTCGGGGTGTGGTGGAGCGGCCGCCCGGGTCAGGAAGCCGGCCCGGCCGGGCTCTGTCGGTTGTGGAGCGGCCGCCAGGGTCAACCAGCTGGCCCGGCGGGGCTCCGGTTGTGGTGGAGCGGCCGCCGGGGTAAAGCAGCCGGCCCGGCCGGGCTCGGGGTGTGGTGGAGCGGCCGCCCGGGTGAGGAAGCCGGCCCGGCCGAGCTCGGTCGGTTGTGGAGCGGCTCCCGGGTCAACCAGCTGGCCCGGCGGGGCTCCGGTTGTGGTGGAGCGGCCGCCGGGGTAAAGCAGCCGGCCCGGCCCGGCTCGGGGTGTGGTGGAGCGGCCGCCTGGGTCAGGAAGCCGGCCCGGCCGGGCTCGGTCGGTTGTGGAGCGGCTCCCGGGTCAACCAGCTGGCCCGGCGGGGCTCCGTTTGTGGTGGAGCGGCCTCCGGGGTAAAGCAGCCGGCCCGGCCCGGCCCGGCTCAGGGTCTGGTGGAGCGGCCGCCCAGGTCAGGAAGCCGGCCCGGCCGGGCTCGGTCGGTTGTGGAGCGGCCGCCCGGGTCAACCAGCTGGCCCGGCGGGGCTCTGTTTATGGTGGAGCGGCCGCCGGGGTGCAGCCGGCCCGGCCGGGCTCGGGGTGTGGTGGAGCGGCAGCCCGGGTCAGGAGGCCGGCCCGGCCGGGCTGGGTCTGTGGTGGAGCGGCCGCCCGGGTCAACCAGCTGGCCCGGCGGGGCTCCGGTTGTGGTGGAGCGGCCGCCGGGGTAAAGAAGCCGGCCCGGCCGGGCTCGGGGTGTGGTGGAGCGGCCGCCCGGGTCAGGAGGCCGGCCCGGCCAGGCTCGGTCTGTGGTGGAGCGGCCGCCCGGTTCAACCAGCTGGCCCGGCGGGGCTCCGGTTGTGGTGGAGCGGCCGCCGTGGTAAAGCAGCCGGCCCGGCCTGGCTCGGAGAGTGGTGGAGCGGCCGCCCGGGTCAGGAAGCCGGCCCGGCCGGGCTCGGTCGGTTGTGGAGAGGCTCCCGGGTCAACCAGCTGGCCCGGCGGGGCTCCGGTTGTGGTGGAGCGGCCGCCTGGGTCAATTAGCTGGCCCGGCGGGGCTCCGGTTGTGGTGGAGCGGCCGCCGGGGTAAAGCAGCCGGCCCGGCCGGGCTGGGGTTGTGGTGGAGCGGCTGCCGGGGTCAGGAAGCCGGCCCGGCCGGGCTCGGTCGGTTGTGGAGCGACCGCCCGGGTCAACCAGCTGGCCCGGCGGGGCTCCGGTTGTGGTGGAGCGGCCGCCGGGGTAAAGCAGCCGGCCCGGCCGGACTCGGGGTGTGGTGGAGCGGCCGCCCGGGTCAGGAAGCCGGCCCGGCCGAGCTCGGTCGGTTGTGGAGCGGCTCCCGGGTCAACCAGCTGGCCCGGCGGGGCTCCGGTTGTGGTGGAGCTGCCGCCGGGGTAAAGCAGCCGGCCCGGCCGGGCTGGGGGTGTGGTGGAGCGGCCGCCGGGGTCAGGAAGCCGGCCCGGCCGGGCTCGGTCGGTTGTGGAGCGGCCGCGCGGGTCAACCAGCTGGCCCGGCGGGGCTCCGGTTGTGGTGGAGCGGCCGCCGGGGTAAAGCAGCCGGCCCGGCCCGGCCCGGCTCACGGTCTGGTGGAGCGGCCGCCCGGGTCAGGAAGCCGGCCCGGCCGGGCTCGGTCGGTTGTGGAGCGGCCGCCTGGGTCAACCAGCTGGCCCGGCGGGGCTCCGGTTGTGGTGGAGCGGCCGCCGGGGTAAAGCAGCCGGCCCGGCCGGGCTGGGGTTGTAGTGGAGCGGCTGCCGGGGTCAGGAAGCCGGCCCGGCCGGGCTCGGTCGGTTGTGGAGCGGCCGCCCGGGTCAACCAGCTGGCCCGGCGGGGCTCCGGTTGTGGTGGAGCGGCCGCCGGGGTAAAGCAGCCGGCCCGGCCCAGCTCGGGGTGAGGTGGAGCGGCCGCCCGGGTCAGGAAGCCGGCCCGGCCGGGCTCGGTCGGTTGTGGAGCGGCTCCCGGGTCAACCAGCTGGCCCGGCGGGGCTCCGGTTGTGGTGGAGCGGCCGCCGGGGTAAAGCAGCCGGCCCGGCCGGGCTGGGGGTGTGGTGGAGCGGCCGCCCGGGTCAGGAAGCCGGCCCGGCCGGACTCGGTCGGTTGTGGAGCGGCCGCCGGGGTAAACCAGCTGGCCCGGCGGGGCTCCGGTTGTGGTGGAGCGGCCGCCGGGGTAAAGCAGCCGGCCCGGCCGGGCTGGGGTTGTGGTGGAGCGGCCGCCGGGGTCAGGAAGCCGGCCCGGCCGGGCTCGGTCGGTTGTGGAGAGGCCGCCCGGGTCAACCAGCTGGCCTGGCGGGGTTCCGGTTGTGGTGGAGCGGCCGCCGGGGTAAAGCAGCCGGCCGGGCCCGGCTCGGGGTGTGGTGGAGCGGCCGCCCGGGTCAGGAAGCCGACCCGGCCGGGCTCGGTCGGTTGTGGAGCGGCCGCCCGGGTCAACCAGCTGGCCCGACGGGGATCCGGTTGTGGTGGAGCGGCCGCCGGGGTAAAGCAGCCGGCCCGGCCGGGCTCGGGGTGTGGTGGAGCGGCCGCCCGGGTCAGGAAGCCGGCCCGGCCGGGCTCGGTCGGTTGTGGAGCGGCCGCCCGGGTCAACCAGCTGGCTCGGCGGGGCTCCGGTTGTGGTGGAGCGGCCGCCGGGGTAAAGCAGCCGGCCCGGCCCGGCCCGGCTCGGGGTCTGGTGGAGCGGCCGCCCGGGTCAGGAAGCCGGCCCGGCCGGGCTCGGTCGGTTGTGGAGCGGCCGCCCGGGTCAACCAGCTGGCCCGGCGGGGCTCCGGTTGTGGTGTAGCGGCCGCCGTGGTAAAGCAGCCGGCCCGGCCGGGCTCGGGGTGTGGTGGAGCGGCCGCCCGGGTCAGGAAGCCGGCCCGGCCGAGCTCGGTCGGTTGTGGAGCGGCTCCCGGGTCAACCAGCTGGCCCGGCGGGGCTCTGGTTGTGGTGGATCTGCCGCCGGGTTAAAGCAGCCGGCCCGGCCGGGCTGGGGGTGTGGTGGAGCGGCCGCCGGGGTAAAGCAGCCGGCCCGGCCGGGCTGGGGGTGTGGTGGAGCGGCCGCCGGGTTAAAGCAGCCGGCCCGGCCCGGCCCGGCTCAGGGTCTGGTGGAGCGGCCGCCCAGGTCAGGAAGCCGGCCCGGCCGGGCTCGGTCGGTTGTGGAGCGGCCGCCCGGGTCAACCAGCTGGCCCGGCGGGGCTCTGTTTATGGTGGAGCGGCCGCCGGGGTAAAGCAGCCGGCCCGGCCGGGCTCGGGGTGTGGTGGAGCGGCAGCCCGGGTCAGGAGGCCGGCCCGGCCGGGCTGGGTCTGTGGTGGAGCGGCCGCCCGGGTCAACCAGCTGGCCCGGCGGGGCTCCGGTTGTGGTGGAGCGGCCGCCGTGGTAAAGCAGCCGGCCCGGCCCGGCTCGGAGTGTGGTGGAGCGGCCGCCCGGGTCAGGAAGCCGGCCCGGCCGGGCTCGGTCGGTTGTGGAGAGGCTCCCGGGTCAACCAGCTGGCCCGGCGGGGCTCCGGTTGTGGTGGAGCGGCCGCCTGGGTCAACCAGCTGGCCCGGCGGGGCTCCGGTTGTGGTGGAGCGGCCGCCGGGGTAAAGCAGCCGGCCCGGCCGGGCTGGGGTTGTGGTGGAGCGGCTGCCGGGGTCAGGAAGCCGGCCCGGCCGGGCTCGGTCCGTTGTGGAGCGGCCGCCCGGGTCAACCAGCTGGCCCGGCGGGGCTCCGGTTGTGGTGGAGCGGCCGCCGGGGTAAAGCAGCCGGCCCGGCCGGGCTCGGGGTGTGGTGGAGCGGCCGCCCGGGTCAGGAAGCCGGCCCGGCCGAGCTCGGTCGGTTGTGGAGCGGCTCCCGGGTCAACCAGCTGGCCCGGCGGGGCTCCGGTTGTGGTGGAGCTGCCGCCGGGGTAAAGCAGCCGGCCCGGCCGGGCTGGGGGTGTGGTGGAGCGGCCGCCCGGGTCAGGAAGCCGGCCCGGCCGGACTCGGTCGGTTGTGGAGCGGCCGCCGGGGTCAACCAGCTGGCCCGGCGGGGCTCCGGTTGTGGTGGAGCTGCCGCCGGGGTAAAGCAGCCGGCCCGGCCGGGCTGGGGGTGTGGTGGAGCGGCCGCCGGGGTCAGGAAGCCGGCCCGGCCGGGCTCGGTCGGTTGTGGAGCGGCCGCGCGGGTCAACCAGCTGTCCCGGCGGGGCTCCGGTTGTGGTGGAGCGGCCGCCGGGGGTAAAGCAGCCGACCCGGCCCGGCTCGGGGTGTGGTGGAGCGGCCGCCCGGGTCAGGAAGCCGGCCCGGCCGGGCTCGGTCGGTTGTGGAGCGGCCGCCAGGGTCAACCAGCTGGCCCGGCGGGGCTCCGGTTGTGGTGGAGCGGCCGCCGGGGTAAAGCAGCCGGCCCGGCCGGGCTCGGGGTGTGGTGGAGCGGCCGCCCGGGTCAGGAAGCCGGCGCGGCCGGGCTCTGTCGGTTGTGGAGCGGCCGCCCGGGTCAACCAGCTGGCCCGACGGGGATCCGGTTGTGGTGGAGCGGCCGCCGGGGTAAAGCAGCCGGCCCGGCCGGGCTCGGGGTGTGGTGGAGCGGCCGCCCGGGTCAGGAAGCCGGCCCGGGCGGGCTCGGTCGGTTGTGGAGCGGCCGCCCGGGTCAACCAGCTGGCCCGGCGGGGCTCCGGTTGTGGTGGAGCGGCCGCCGGGGTAAAGCAGCCGGCCCGGCCCGGCCCGGCTCGGGGTCTGGTGGAGCGGCCGCCCGGGTCAGGAAGCCGGCCCGGCCGGGCTCGGTCGGTTGTGGAGCGGCCGCCCGGGTCAACCAGCTGGCCCGGCGGGGCTCCGGTTGTGGTGGATCTGCCCCCGGGTTAAAGCAGCCGGCCCGGCCGGGCTGGGGGTGTGGTGGAGCGGCCGCCCGGGTCAGGAAGCCGGCCCGGCCGGCTTCGGTCGGTTGTGGAGCGGCCGCCGGGGTCAACCAGCTGGCCCGGTGGGGCTCCGGTTGTGGTGGAGCGGCCGCCGGGGTAAAGCAGCCGGCCCGGCCGGGCTGAGGTTGTGGTGGAGCGGCCGCCGGGGTCAGGAAGCCGGCCCGGCCGGGCTCGGTCGGTTGTGGAGCGGCCGCCCGGGTCAACCAGCTGGCCCGGCGGGGCTCCGGTTGTGGTGGAGCGGCCGCCGGGGGTAAAGCAGCCGACCCGGCCCGGCTCGGGGTGTGGTGGAGCGGCCGCCCGGGTCAGGAAGCCGGCCCGGCCGGGCTCGGTCGGTTGTGGAGCGGCCGCCAGGGTCAACCAGCTGGCCCGGCGGGGCTCCGGTTGTGGTGGAGCGGCCGCCGGGGTAAAGCAGCCGGCCCGGCCGGGCTCGGGGTGTGGTGGAGCGGCCGCCCGGGTCAGGAAGCCGCCCGGCCGGGCTCTGTCGGTTGTGGAGCGGCCGCCAGGGTCAACCAGCTGGCCCGGCGGTGCTCCGGTTGTGGTGGAGCGGCCGCCGGGGTAAAGCAGCCGGCCCGGCCGGGCTCGGGGTGTGGTGGAGCGGCCGCCCGGGTCAGGAAGCCGGCCCGGCCGGGCTCTGTCGGTTGTGGAGCGGCCGCCAGGGTCAACCAGCTGGCCCGGCGGGGCTCCGGTTGTGGTGGAGCGGCCGCCGGGGTAAAGCAGCCGGCCCGGCCGGCTCGGGGTGTGGTGGAGCGGCCGCCCGGGTGAGGAAGCCGGCCCGGCCGAGCTCGGTCGGTTGTGGAGCGGCTCCGGGTCAACCAGCTGGCCCGGCGGGGCTCCAGTTGTGGTGGAGCGGCCGCCGGGGTAAAGCAGCCGGCCCGGCCCGGCTCGGGGTGTGGTGGAGCGGCCGCCCGGGTCAGGAAGCCGGCCCGGCCGGGCTCGGTCGGTTGTGGAGCGACCGCCCGGGTCAACCAGCTGGCCCGGCGGGGCTCCGGTTGTGGTCGAGCGGCCGCCGGGGTAAAGCAGCCGGCCCGGCCCGGCTCGGGGTGTGGTGTAGCGGCCGCCCGGGTCAGGAAGCGGCCGGGCCGGACTCGCTCGGTTGTGGAGCGGCCGCCCGGGTCAACCAGCTGGCACGGCGGGGCTCCGGTTGTGGTGAAGCGGCCGCCGGGGTAAAGCAGCCGGCCCGGTCGAGCTCGGGGTGTGGTGGAGCGGCAGCCCGGGTCAGGAGGCCGGCCCGGCCGGGCTCGGTCTGTGGTGGAGCAGCCGCCCGGGTCAACCAGCTGGCCCGGCGGTGCTCCGGTTGTGGTGGAGCGGCCGCAGGGGTAAAGAAGCCGGCCCGGCCGGGCTCGGGGTGTGGTGGAGCGGCAGCCTGGGTCAGGAGGCCGGACCGGCCGGGCTCGGTCTGTGGTGGAGCAGCCGCCCGGGTCAACCAGCTGGCCCGGCGGGGCTCCGGTTGTGGTGGAGCGGCCGCCGGGGTAAAGCAGCCGGCCCGGCCTGGCTCGGGGTGTGGTGGAGCGGCAGCCCGGGTCAGGAGGCCGGCCCGGCCGGGCTGGGTCTGTGGTGGAGCGGCCCCCGGGTCAACCAGCTGGCCCGGCGGGGCTCCGGTTGTGGTGGAGCGGCCGCCGGGGTAAAGCAGCCGGCCCGGCCCGGCTCGGGGTGTGGTGGAGCGGCCGCCCGGCTCAGGAAGCCGGCCCGGCCGGGCTCGGTCGGTTGTGGAGCGGCCGCCCGGGTCAACCAGCTGGCCCGGCGGGGCTCCGGTTGTGGTGGAGCGGCCGCCGGGGTAAAGCAGCCGGCCCGGCCGGGCTCGGGGTGTGGTGGAGCGGCCGCCCGGGTCAGGAAGCCGGCCCGGCCGAGCTCGGTCGGTTGTGGAGCGGCTCCCGGGTCAACCAGCTGGCCCGGCGGGGCTCCGGTTGTGGTGGAGCTGCCGCCGGGGTAAAGCAGCCGGCCCGGCCGGGCTGGGGGTGTGGTGGAGCGGCCGCCTGGGTCAGGAAGCCGGCCCGGCCGAGCTCGGTCGGTTGTGGAGCGGCCGCCCGGGTCAACCAGCTGGCCCGGCGGGGCTCCGGTTGTGGTGGAGCGGCCGCCGGGGTAAAGCAGCCGGCCCGGCCGGGCTGGGGGTGTGGTGGAGCGGCCGCCCGGGTCAGGAGGCCGGCCCGGCCAGGCTCGGTCTGCGGTGGAGCGGCCGCCCGGTTCAACCAGCTGGCCCGGCGGGGCTCCGGTTGTGGTGGAGCGGCCGCCGGGGTAAAGCAGCCGGCCCGGCCGGGCTCGGGGTGTGGTGGAGCGGCCCCCCGCCCGGGTCAGGAAGCCGGCCCGGCCGAGCTCGGTCGGTTGTGGAGCGGCTCTCGGGTCAACCAGCTGGCCCGGCGGGGCTCCGGTTGTGGTGGAGCGGCCGCCGGGGTAAAGCAGCCGGCCCGGCCGGGCTCGGGGTGTGGTGGAGCGGCCGCCCGGGTCAGGAAGCCGGCCCGGCCGGGCTCGGTCGGTTGTGGAGCGGCTCCCGGGTCAACCAGCTGGCCCGGCGGGGCTCCGGTTGTGGTGCAGCGGCCGCCGGGGTAAAGCAGCCGGCCCGGCCGGGCTGGGGGTGTGGTGGAGCGAGCGGCCGCCCGGGTCAGGAGGCCGGCCCGGCCAGGCTCGGTCTGTGGTGGAGCGGCCGCCCGGTTCAACCAGCTGGCCCGGCGGGGCTCCGGTTGTGGTGGAGCGGCCGCCGTGGTAAAGCAGCCGGCCCGGCCCGGCTCGGAGAGTGGTGGAGCGGCCGCCCGGGTCAGGAAGCCGGCCCGGCCGGGCTCGGTCGGTTGTGGAGCGACCGCCCGGGTCAACCAGCTGGCCCGGCGGGGCTCCGGTTGTGGTGGAGCGGCCGCCGGGGTAAAGCAGCCGGCCCGGCCGGACTCGGGGTGTGGTGGAGCGGCCGCCCGGGTCAGGAAGCCGGCCCGGCCGAGCTCGGTCGGTTGTGGAGCGGCTCCCGGGTCAACCAGCTGGCCCGGCGGGGCTCCGGTTGTGGTGGAGCTGCCGCCGGGGTAAAGCAGCCGGCCCGGCCGGGCTGGGGGTGTGGTGGAGCGGCCGCCCGGGTCAGGAAGCCGGCCCGGCCGGACTCGGTCGGTTGTGGAGCGGCCGCCGGGGTCAACCAGCTGGCCCGGCGGGGCTCCGGTTGTGGTGGAGCTGCCGCCGGGGTAAAGCAGCCGGCCCGGCCGGGCTGGGGGTGTGGTGGAGCGGCCGCCGGGGTCAGGAAGCCGGCCCGGCCGGGCTCGGTCGGTTGTGGAGCGGCCGCGCGGGTCAACCAGCTGGCCCGGCGGGGCTCCGGTTGTGGTGGAGCGGCCGCCGGGGTAAAGCAGCCGACCCGGCCCGGCTCGGGGTGTGGTGGAGCGGCCGCCCGGTCAGGTAGCCGGCCCGGCCGGGCTCGGTCGGTTTGTGGAGCGGCCGCCCGGGTCAACCAGCTGGCCCGGCGGGGCTCCGGTAGTTGTGGAGCGGCCGCCGGGGTAAAGCAGCCGGCCCGGCCCGGCCCGGCTCGGGGGTCTGGTGGAGCGGCCGCCCGGGTCAGGAAGCCGGCCCGGCCGGGCTCGGTCGGTTGTGGAGCGGCCGCCAGGGTCAACCAGCTGGCCCGGCGGGGCTCCGGTTGTGGTGGAGCGGCCGCCGGGGTAAAGCAGCCGGCCCGGCCGGGCTCGGGGTGTGGTGGAGCGGCCGCCCGGGTCAGGAAGCCGGCCCGGCCGGGCTCTGTCGGTTGTGGAGCGGCCGCCAGGGTCAACCAGCTGGCCCGGCGGGGCTCCGGTTGTGGTGGAGCGGCCGCCGGGGTCAGGAAGCCGGCCCGGCCGGGCTCGGTCGGTTGTGGAGCGGCCGCCTGGGTCAACCAGCTGGCCCGGCGGGGCTCCGGTTGTGGTGGAGCGGCCGCCGGGGTAAAGCAGCCGGCCCGGACGGGCTGGGGTTGTGGTGGAGCGGCTGCCGGGGTCAGGAAGCCGGCCCGGCCGGGCTCGGTCGGTTGTGGAGCGGCCGCCCGGGTCAACCAGCTGGCCCGGCGGGGCTCCGGTTGTGGTGGAGCGGCCGCCGGGGTAAAGCAGCCGGCCCGGCACAGCTCGGGGTGAGGTGTAGCGGCCGCCCGGGTCAGGAAGCCGGCCCGGCCGGGCTCGGTCGGTTGTGGAGCGGCTCCCGGGTCAACCAGCTGGCCCGGCGGGGCTCCGGTTGTGGTGGAGCGGCCGCCGGGGTCAGGAAGCCGGCCCGGCCGGGCTCGGTCGGTTGTGGAGCGGCCGCCCGGGTCAACCAGCTGGCCTGGCGGGGTTCCGGTTGTGGTGGAGCGGCCGCCGGGGTAAAGCAGCCGGCCGGGCCCGGCTCGGGGTGTGGTGGAGCGGCCGCCCGGGTCAGGAAGCCGACCCGGCCGGGCTCGGTCGGTTGTGGAGCGGCCGCCCGGGTCAACCAGCTGGCCCGACGGGGATCCGGTTGTGGTGGAGCGGCCGCCGGGGTAAAGCAGCCGGCCCGGCCGGGCTCGGGGTGTGGTGGAGCGGCCGCCCGGGTCAGGAAGCCGGCCCGGCCGGGCTCGGTCGGTTGTGGAGCGGCCGCCCGGGTCAACCAGCTGGCTCGGCGGGGCTCCGGTTGTGGTGGAGCGGCCGCCGGGGTAAAGCAGCCGGCCCGGCCCGGCCCGGCTCGGGGTCTGGTGGAGCGGCCGCCCGGGTCAGGAAGCCGGCCCGGCCGGGCTCGGTCGGTTGTGGAGCGGCCGCCCGGGTCAACCAGCTGGCCCGGCGGGGCTCCGGTTGTGGTGTAGCGGCCGCCGTGGTAAAGCAGCCGGCCCGGCCGGGCTCGGGGTGTGGTGGAGCGGCCGCCCGGGTCAGGAAGCCGGCCCGGCCGAGCTCGGTCGGTTTGTGGAGCGGCTCCCGGGTCAACCAGCTGGCCCGGCGGGGCTCTGGTTGTGGTGGATCTGCCGCCGGGTTAAAGCAGCCGGCCCGGCCGGGCTGGGGGTGTGGTGGAGCGGCCGCCGGGGTAAAGCAGCCGGCCCGGCCGGGCTGGGGTTGTGGTGGAGCGGCCGCCGGGGTCAGGAAGCCGGCCCGGTCGGGCTCGGTCGGTTGTGGAGCGGCCGCCCGGGTCAACCAGCTGGCCTGGCGGGGCTCCGGTTGTGGTGGAGCGGCCGCCGGGGTAAAGCAGCCGGCCCGGCCCGGCTCGGGGTGTGGTGGAGCGGCCGCCTGGGTCAGGAAGCCGGCCCGGCCGGGCTCGGTCGGTTGTGGAGCGGCTCCCGGGTCAACCAGCTGGCCCGGCGGGGCTCCGGTTGTGGTGGAGCGGCCTCCGGGGTAAAGCAGCCGGCCCGGCCCGGCCCGGCTCAGGGTCTGGTGGAGCGGCCGCCCAGGTCAGGAAGCCGGCCCGGCCGGGCTCGGTCGGTTGTGGAGCGGCCGCCCGGGTCAACCAGCTGGCCTGGCGGGGCTCTGTTTATGGTGGAGCGGCCGCCGGGGTAAAGCAGCCGGCCCGGCCGGGCTCGGGGTGTGGTGGAGCGGCATCCCGGGTCAGGAGGCCGGCCCGGCCGGGCTGGGTCTGTGGTGGAGCGGCCGCCCGGGTCAACCAGCTGGCCCGGCGGGGCTCCGGTTGTGGTGGAGCGGCCGCCGTGGTAAAGCAGCCGGCCCGGCCCGGCTCGGAGTGTGGTGGAGCGGCCGCCCGGGTCAGGAAGCCGGCCCGGCCGGGCTCGGTCGGTTGTGGAGAGGCTCCCGGGTCAACCAGCTGGCCCGGCGGGGCTCCGGTTGTGGTGGAGCGGCCGCCTGGGTCAACCAGCTGGCCCGGCGGGGCTCCGGTTGTGGTGGAGCGGCCGCCGGGGTAAAGCAGCCGGCCCGGCCGGGCTGGGGTTGTGGTGGAGCGGCTGCCGGGGTCAGGAAGCCGGCCCAGCCGGGCTCGGTCCGTTGTGGAGCGGCCGCCCGGGTCAACCAGCTGGCCCGGCGGGGCTCCGGTTGTGGTGGAGCGGCCGCCGGGGTAAAGCAGCCGGCCCGGCCGGGCTCGGGGTGTGGTGGAGCGGGCCGCCCGGGTCAGGAAGCCGGCCCGGCCGAGCTCGGTCGGTTGTGGAGCGGCTCCCGGGTCAACCAGCTGGCCCGGCGGGGCTCCGGTTGTGGTGGAGCTGCCGCCGGGGTAAAGCAGCCGGCCCGGCCGGGCTGGGGGTGTGGTGGAGCGGCCGCTCGGGTCAGGAAGCCGGCCCGGCCGGACTCGGTCGGTTGTGGAGCGGCCGCCGGGGTCAACCAGCTGGCCCGGCGGGGCTCCGGTTGTGGTGGAGCTGCCGCCGGGGTAAAGCAGCCGGCCCGGCCGGGCTGGGGGTGTGGTGGAGCGGCCGCCGGGGTCAGGAAGCCGGCCCGGCCGGGCTCGGTCGGTTGTGGAGCGGCCGCGCGGGTCAACCAGCTGTCCCGGCGGGGCTCCGGTTGTGGTGGAGCGGCCGCCGGGGTAAAGCAGCCGACCCGGCCCGGCTCGGGGTGTGGTGGAGCGGCCGCCCGGGTCAGGAAGCCGGCCCGGCCGGGCTCGGTCGGTTGTGGAGCGGCCGCTCGGGTCAACCAGCTGGCCCGGCGGAGCTCCGGTTGTGGTGGAGCGGCCGCCGGGGTAAAGCAGCCGGCCCGGCCCGGCTCGGGGTGTGGTGGAGCGGCCGCCCGGGTCAGGAAGCCGGCCCGGCCGGGGCTCGGTCGGTTGTGGAGCGGCCGCCCGGGTCAACCAGCTGGCCCGGCGGGGCTCCGGTTGTGGTGGAGCGGCCGCCGGGGTAAAGCAGCCGGCCCGGCCGGGCTCGGGGTGTGGTGGAGCGGCCGCCCGGGTCAGGAAGCCGGCCCGGCCGAGCTCGGTCGGTTGTGGAGCGGCTCCCGGGTCAACCAGCTGGCCCGGCGGGGCTCCGGTTGTGGTCGAGCGGCCGCCGGGGTAAAGCAGCCGGCCCGGCCCGGCTCGGGGTGTGGTGTAGCGGCCGCCCGGGTCAGGAAGCCGGCCGGGCCGGACTCGCTCGGTTGTGGAGCGGCCGCCCGGGTCAACCAGCTGGCACGGCGGGGCTCCGGTTGTGGTGAAGCGGCCGCCGGGGTAAAGCAGCCAGCCCGGTCGAGCTCGGGGTGTGGTGGAGCGGCAGCCCGGGTCAGGAGGCCGGCCCCGCCGGGCTCGGTCTGTGGTGGAGCAGCCGCCCGGGTCAACCAGCTGGCCCGGCGGTGCTCCGGTTGTGGTGGAGCGGCCGCCGGGGTAAAGAAGCGGCCCGGCCGGGCTCGGGGTGTGGTGGAGCGGCAGCCTGGGTCAGGAGGCCGGATCGGCGGGCTCGGTCTGTGGTGGAGCAGCCGCCCGGGTCAACCAGCTGGCCCGGCGGGGCTCCGGTTGTGGTGGAGCGGCCGCCGGGGTAAAGCAGCCGGCCCGGCCTGGCTCGGGGTGTGGTGGAGCGGCAGCCCGGGTCAGGAGGCCGGCCCGGCCGGGCTGGGTCTGTGGTGGAGCGGCCCCCGGGTCAACCAGCTGGCCCGGCGGGGCTCCGGTTGTGGTGGAGCGGCCGCCGGGGTAAAGCAGCCGGCCCGGCCCGGCTCGGGGTGTGGTGGAGCGGCCGCCCGGCTCAGGAAGCCGGCCCGGCCGGGCTCGGTCGGTTGTGGAGCGGCCGCCCGGGTCAACCAGCTGGCCCGGCAGGGCTCCGGTTGTGGTCGAGCGGTCCGCCGGGGTAAAGCAGCCGGGCCGGCCGGGCTCGGGGTGTGGTGGAGCGGCCGCCCGGGTCAGGAAGCCGGCCCGGCCGGCTCGGTCGGTTGTGGAGCGGCCGCCCGGGTCAACCAGCTGGCCCGGCGGGGCTCCGGTGGTGGTGAGCGGCGTCCGGGGTAAAGCAGCCGGCCCGGCCGGGCTGGTGGTGTGGTGGAGCGGCCGCCCGGGTCAGGAAGCCGGCCCGGCCGGGCTCGGTCGGTTGTGGAGCGACCGCCCGGGTCAACCAGCTGGCCCGGCGGTGCTCCGGTTGTGGTGCAGCGGCCGCCGGGGTAAAGCAGCCGGCCCGGCCGAGCTCGGGGTGTGGTGGAGCGGCAGCCCGGGTCAGGAGGCCGGACCGGCCGGGCTCGGTCTGTGGTGGAGCAGCCGCCCGGGTCAACCAGCTGGCCCGGGGGGCTCCGGTTGTGGTGGTGCGGCCGCCGGGGTAAAGCAGCCGGCCCGGCCAGGCTCGGGGTGTGGTGGAGCGGCAGCCCGGGTCAGGAGGCCGGCCCGGCCGGGCTGGGACTGTGGTGGAGCGGCCCCCGGGTCAACCAGCTGGCCCGGCGGGGCTCCGGTGGTGGTGGAGCGGCCGCCGGGGTAAGCAGCCGGCCCGGCCCGGCTCGGGGTGTGGTGGAGCGGGCCGCCCGGGTCAGGAAGCCGGCCCGGCCGGGCTCGGTCGGTTGTGGAGCGGCCGCCGGGTCAACCAGCTGGCCCGGCGGGGCTCCGGTTGTGGTGGAGCGGCCGCCGGGGTAAAGCAGCCGGGCCGGCCGGGCTCGGGTGTGGTGGAGCGGCCGCCCGGGTCAGGAAGCCGGCCCGGCCGGGCTCGGTCGGTTGTGGAGCGGCCGCCCGGGTAAACCAGCTGGCCCGGCGTGGCTCCTGTTGTGGTGGAGCGGCCGCCGGGGTAAAGAAGCCGTCCCGGCCGGGCTCGGGGTGTGGTGGAGCGGCCGCCCGGGTCAGGAAGCCGGCCCGCCCGGGCTGGGTCTGTGGTGGAGCGGCCCCCGGGTCAACCAGCTGGCCCGGCGGGGGCTCCGGTTGTGGTGGAGCGGCCGCCGGGGTAAAGCAGCCGGCCCGGCCCGGCTCGGGGTGTGGTGGAGCGGCCGCCCGGGTCAGGAAGCCGGCCCGGCCGGGCTCGGTCGGTTGTGGAGCGGCCCGCCCGGGTCAACCAGGCTGGCCCGGCGGGGCTCCGGTTGTGGTGGAGCGGCCGCCGGGGTAAAGCAGCCGGGCCGGCCGGGCTCGGGGTGTGGTGGAGCGGCCGCCCGCTCAGGAAGCCGGCCCGGCCGGGCTCGGTCGGTTGTGGAGCGGCCGCCGGGTAAACCAGCTGGCCCGGCGTGGCTCCTGTTGTGGTGGAGCGGCCGCCGGGGTAAAGCAGCCGGCCCGGCCGGGCTGGGGGTGTGGTGGAGCGGCCGCCCGGGTCAGAAAGCCGGCCCGGCCGGGCTCGGTCGGTTGTGGAGCGGCTCCCGGGGTCAACCAGCTGGCTCGGCGGGGCTCCGGTTGTTGTGGAGCGGCCGCCGGGGTAAAGAAGCCGGCCCGGCCGGGCTGGGGGTGTGGTGGAGCGCCCGCCCGGGTCAGGAGGCCGGCCCGACCAGCCTCGGTCTGTGGTGGAGCGGCCGCCCGGGTCAACCAGCTGGCCCGGCGGGGCAACGGTTGTGGTGGAGCGGCCGCCGGGGTAAAGCAGCCGGCCCGGGGGGGCTGGGGGTGTGGTGGAGCGGCCGCCCGGGTCAGGAAGCCGGCCCGGCCGGACTCGGTCGGTTGTGGAGCGGCCGCCGGGGTCAACCAGCTGTCCCGGCGGGGCTCCAGTTGTGGTGGAGCGGCCGCCGGGGTAAATCAGCCGGCCCGGCCGGGCTGGGGTTGTGGTGGAGCGCCCGCCGGGGTCAGGAAGCCGGCACCGGCCGGGCTCGGTCGGTTGTGGAGCGGCCGCCCGGGTCAACCAGCTGGCCTGGCGGGGCGCCGGTTGTGGTGGAGCGGCCGCCGGGGTAAAGCAGCCGGCCCGGCCCGCTCGGGGTGTGGTGGAGCGGCCGCCCGGGTCAGGAAGCCGGCCCGGCCGGGCTCGGTCGGTTGTGGAGCGGCCGCCCGGGTCAACCAGCTGGCCCGACGGGGATCCGGTTGTGGTGGAGCGGCCGCCGGGGTAAAGCAGCCGGCCCGGCCGGGCTCGGGGTGCGGTGGAGCGGCCGCCCGGGTCAGGAAGCCGGCCCGGCCGGGCTCGGTCGGTTGTGGAGCGGCCGCTCGGGTCAACCAGCTGGCCCGGCGGAGCTCCGGTTGTGGTGGAGCGGCCGCCGGGGGTAAAGCAGCCGGCCCGGCCCGGCTCGGGGTGTGGTGGAGCGGCCGCCCGGGTCAGGAAGCCGGCCCGGCCGGGCTCGGTCGGTTGTGGAGCGGCCGCCCGGGTCAACCAGCTGGCCCGGCGGGGCTCCGGTTGTGGTGGAGCGGCCGCCGGGGTAAAGCAGCCGGCCCGGCCGGGCTCGGGGTGTGGTGGAGCGGCCGCCCGGGTCAGGAAGCCGGCCCCGGCCGAGCTCGGTCGGTTGTGGAGCCGCCGCCTGGGTCAACCAGCTGGCCCGGCGGGGCTCCGGTTATGGTGGAGCGACCGCCGGGGTAAAGCAGCCGCCCCGGCCGGGCTGGGGTTGTGGTAGAGCGGCTGCCGGGGTCAGGAAGCCGGCCCGGCCGGGCTCGGTCGGTTGTGGAGCGGCCGCCCGGGTCAACCAGCTGGCCCGGCGGGGCTCCGGTTGAGGTGGAGCGGCCGCCGGGGTAATGCAGCCGGTCCGGCCGGGCTCGGGGTGTGGTGGAGCGGCTGCCCGGGTCAGGAAGCCGCCCCGGCCGGGCTCGGTTGGTTGTGGAGCGGCCGTCCGGGTCAACCAGCTGGCCCGGCGGGGCTCCGGTTGTGGTGGAGCGGCCGCCGGGGTAAAGCAGCCGGCCCGGCCGGGCTCGGGGTGTGGTGGAGCGGCAGCCCGGGTCAGGAGGCCGGCCCGGCCGGGCTGGGTCTTTGGTGGAGCGGCCGCCCGGGTCAACCAGCTGGCCCGGCGTGGCTCCGGTTGTGGTGGAGCGGCCGCCGGGGTAAAGCAGCCGGCCCGGCCAGGCTCGGGGTGTGGTGGAGCGGCCTACCGGGTCAGGAAGCCGGCCCGGCCGAGCTCGGTCGGTTGTGGAGCGGCTCCCGGGTCAACCAGCTGGCCCGGCGGGGCTCCGGTTGTGGTGGAGCGGCCGCCGGGGTAAAGCAGCCGGACCGGCCGGGCTGGGGGTGTGGTGGAGAGGCCGCCCGGTTCAGGAGACCGGCCCGGCCAGGCTCGGTCTGTGGTGGAGCGGCCGCCCGGGTCAACCAGCTGGCACGGCGGGGCTCTGGTTGTGGTGGAGCGGCCGCCGGGGTAAAGCATCCGGCCCGGGCGGCTCCAGGTGTGGTGGAGCGGCCTCCTGGGTTAGGAAGCCGGCCCGGCCGGGCTCGGTTTGTTGTGTACCGGCCGCCCGGGTCAACCAGCTGGCCCGGCGGGGCTCCGGTTGTGGTGGAGCGGCCGCCGGGGTAAAGCAGCCGGCCCGGCCGGGCTCGGGGTGTGGTGGAGCGGCCGCCCGGGTCAGGAAGCCGGCCCGGCCGGGCTCGGTCGGTTGTGGAGCGGCCGCCCGGGTCAACCAGCTGGCCTGGCGGGGCTCCGGTTGTGGTGGAGCGGCCGCCGGGGTAAAGCAGCCGGCCCGGCCGGGCTGGGGTGTGGTGGAGCGGCCGCCCGGGTCAGGAAGCCGGCCCGGCCGAGCTCGGTCGGTTGTGGAGCGGCTCCCGGGTCAACCAGCTGGCCCGGCGGGGCTCCGGTTGTGGTGGAGCTGCCGCCGGGGTAAAGCAGCCGGCCCGGCCGGGCTGGGGGTGTGGTGGAGCGGCCGCCCGGGTCAGAAAGCCGGCCCGGCCGGGCTCGGTCGGTTGTGGAGCGGCTCCCGGGGTCAACCAGCTGGCTCGGCGGGGCTTCGGTTGTGGTGGAGCGGCCGCCGGGGTAAAGCAGCCGGCCCGGCCGGGCTGGGGGTGTGGTGGAGCGGCCGCCCGGGTCAGGAGGCCGGCCCGGCCAGCCTCGGTCTGTGGTGGAGCGGCCGCCCGGGTCAACCAGCTGGCCCGGCGGGGCAACGGTTGTGGTGGAGCGGCCGCCGGGGTAAAGCAGCCGGCCCGGCCGGGCTGGGGGTGTGGTGGAGCGGCCGCCCGGGTAAGGAAGCCGGCCCGGCCGGACTCGGTCGGTTGTGGAGCGGCCGCCGGGGTCAACCAGCTGTCCCGGCGGGGCTCCGGTTCTGGTGGAGCGGCCGCCGGGGTTAATCAGCCGGCTAGGCCGGGCTGGGGTTGTGGTGGAGCGGCCGCCGGGGTCAGGAAGCCGGCCCGGCCGGGCTCGGTCGGTTGTGGAGCGGCCGCCTGGGTCAACCAGCTGGCCTGGCGGGGCTCCGGTTGTGGTGGAGCGGCCGCCGGGGTAAAGCAGCCGGCCCGGCCCGGCTCGGGGTGTGGTGGAGCGGCCGCCCGGGTCAGGAAGCCGGCCCGGCCGGGCTGGGTCTTTGGTGGAGCGGCCGCCCGGGTCAACAAGCTGGCCCGGCGTGGCTCCGGTTGTGGTGGAGCGGCCGCCGGGGTAAAGCAGCCGGCCCGGCCGGGCTCGGGGTGTGGTGGAGCGGCCTACCGGGTCCGGAAGCCGGCCCGGCCGAGCTCGGTCGGTTGTGGAGCGGCTCCCGGGTCAACCAGCTGGCCCGGCGGGGCTCCGGTTGTGGTGGAGCGGCCGCCGGGGTAAAGCAGCCGGCCCGGCCGGGCTCGGGGTGTGGTGGAGCGGCCGCCCGGGTCAGGAAGCCGGCCCGGCCGGGCTCGGTCGGTTGTCGAGCGGCCGCCCGGGTCAACCAGCTGGCCTGGCGGGGCTCCGGTTGTGGTGGAGCGGCCGCCGGGGTAAAGCAGCCGGCACGGCCCGGCTCGGGGTGTGGTGGAGCGGCCGCCCGGGTCAAGAAGCCGGCCCGGCCGGGCTCGGTCGGTTGTGGAGCGGCCGCCCGGGTCAACCAGCTGGCCCGGCGGGTCTCCGGTTGTGGTGGAGCGGCCGCCGGGGTAAAGCAGCCGGCCCGGCCCGGCTCGGGGTGTGGTGGAGCGGCCGCCCGGGTCAGGAAGCCGGCCCGGCTGGGCTCGGTCTGTTGTGTACCGGCCGCCCGGGTCAACCAGCTGGCCCGGCGAGGCTCCGGTTGTGGTGGAGCGGCCGCCGGGGTAAAGCAGCCGGCTTGGCCGGGCTGGGGTTGTGGTGGAGCGGCCGCCGGGGTCAGGAAGCCGGCCCGGCCAGGCTCGGTCGGTTGTGGAGCGGCCGCCCGGATGAACCAGCTGGCCCGGCGGGGCTTCGGTTGTGGTGGAGCGGCCGCTGGGGTAAAGCAGCCGGCCCGGCCCGGCTCGGGGTGTGGTGGAGCGGCCGCTCGGGTCAGGAAGCCGGCCCGGCCGGGCTCGGTCGGTTGTGGAGCGGCTCCCGGGTCAACCAGCTGGCCCGGCGGGGCTCCGGTTGTGGTGGAGCGGCCGCCGGGGTAAAGCAGCCGGCACGGCCCGGCTCGGGGTGTGGTGGAGCGGCCGCCCGGGTCAGGAAGCCGGCCCGGCCGGGCTCGGTCTGTTGTGGACCGGCCGCCCGGGTCAACCAGCTGGCCCGGCGGGGCTCCGGTTGTGGTGGAGCGGCCGCCGTGGTAAAGCAGCCGGCCCGGACGGGCTGGGGGTGTGGTGGAGCGGCCGCCTGGGTCAGGAGGCCGGCCCGACCGGGCTCGGTCGGTTGTGGAGCGGCCGCCCGGGTCAACTAGCTGGCCCGGCGTGGCTCCGGTTGTGGTGGAGCGGCCGCCGGGGTAAAGCAGCCGGCTCGGCCGGGCTGGGGGTGTGGTGGAGCGGCCGCCCGGGTCAGGAGGCCGGCCCAGCCAGGCTCGGTATCTGGTGGAGCGGCCGCCCGGGTGAACCAGCTGGCCCGGCGGGGCTCCGGTTGTGGTGGAGCGGACGCCGGGGTAAAGCAGCCGGCCCGGCCGGGCTCGGGGTGTGGTGGAGCGGCCGCCCGGGTCAGGAAGCTGGCCCCGCCGGGCTCGGTCGGTTGTCGAGCGGCCGCCCGGGTCAACCAGCTGGCCTGGCGGGGCTCCGGTTGTGGTGGAGCGGCCGCCGGGGTAAAGCAGCCGGCCCGGCCCGGCTCGGGGTGTGGTGGAGCGGCCGCCCGGGTCAAGAAGCCGGCCCGGCCGGGCTCGGTCGGTTGTGGAGCGGCCGCCCGGGTCAACCAGCTGGCCCGGCGGGGCTCCGGTTGTGGTGGAGCGGCCGCCGGGGTAAAGCAGCTGGCCCGGCCCGGCTCGGGGTGTGGTGGAGCGGCCGCCCGGGTCAGGAAGCCGGCCCGGCCGGGCTCGGTCGGTTGTGGAGCGGCCGCCCGGGTAAACCAGCTGGCCCGGCGTGGCTCCTGTTGTGGTGGAGCGGCCGCCGGGGTAAAGAAGCCGTCCCGGCCGGGCTCGGGGTGTGGTGGAGCGGCCGCCCGGGTCAGGAAGCCGGCCCGCCCGGGCTGGGTCTGTGGTGGAGCGGCCCCCGGGTCAACCAGCTGGCCCGGCGGGGCTCCGGTTGTGGTGGAGCGGCCGCCGGGGTAAAGCAGCCGGCCCGGCCCGGCTCGGGGTGTGGTGGAGCGGCCGCCCGGGTCAGGAAGCCGGCCCGGCCGGGCTCGGTCGGTTGTGGAGCGGCCGCCCGGGTCAACCAGCTGGCCCGGCGGGGCTCCGGTTGTGGTGGAGCGGCCGCCGGGGTAAAGCAGCCGGGCCGGCCGGGCTCGGGGTGTGGTGGAGCGGCCGCCCGGCTCAGGAAGCCGGCCCGGCCGGGCTCGGTCGGTTGTGGAGCGGCCGCCCGGGTAAACCAGCTGGCCCGGCGTGGCTCCTGTTGTGGTGGAGCGGCCGCCGGGGTAAAGCAGCCGGCCCGGCCGGGCTGGGGGTGTGGTGGAGCGGCCGCCCGGGTCAGAAAGCCGGCCCGGCCGGGCTCGGTCGGTTGTGGAGCGGCTCCCGGGGTCAACCAGCTGGCTCGGCGGGGCTCCGGTTGTTGTGGAGCGGCCGCCGGGGTAAAGAAGCCGGCCCGGCCGGGCTGGGGGTGTGGTGGAGCGCCCGCCCGGGTCAGGAGGCCGGCCCGACCAGCCTCGGTCTGTGGTGGAGCGGCCGCCCGGGTCAACCAGCTGGCCCGGCGGGGCAACGGTTGTGGTGGAGCGGCCGCCGGGGTAAAGCAGCCGGCCCGGGGGGGCTGGGGGTGTGGTGGAGCGGCCGCCCGGGTCAGGAAGCCGGCCCGGCCGGACTCGGTCGGTTGTGGAGCGGCCGCCGGGGTCAACCAGCTGTCCCGGCGGGGCTCCAGTTGTGGTGGAGCGGCCGCCGGGGTAAATCAGCCGGCCCGGCCGGGCTGGGGTTGTGGTGGAGCGCCCGCCGGGGTCAGGAAGCCGGCCCGGCCGGGCTCGGTCGGTTGTGGAGCGGCCGCCCGTGTCAACCAGCTGGCCTGGCGGGGCGCCGGTTGTGGTGGAGCGGCCGCCGGGGTAAAGCAGCCGGCCCGGCCCGGCTCGGGGTGTGGTGGAGCGGCCGCCCGGGTCAGGAAGCCGGCCCGGCCGGGCTCGGTCGGTTGTGGAGCGGCCGCCCGGGTCAACCAGCTGGCCCGACGGGGATCCGGTTGTGGTGGAGCGGCCGCCGGGGTAAAGCAGCCGGCCCGGCCGGGCTCGGGGTGCGGTGGAGCGGCCGCCCGGGTCAGGAAGCCGGCCCGGCCGGGCTCGGTCGGTTGTGGAGCGGCCGCTCGGGTCAACCAGCTGGCCCGGCGGAGCTCCGGTTGTGGTGGAGCGGCCGCCGGGGTAAAGCAGCCGGCCCGGCCCGGCTCGGGGTGTGGTGGAGCGGCCGCCCGGGTCAGGAAGCCGGCCCGGCCGGGCTCGGTCGGTTGTGGAGCGGCCGCCCGGGTCAACCAGCTGGCCCGGCGGGGCTCCGGTTGTGGTGGAGCGGCCGCCGGGGTAAAGCAGCCGGCCCGGCCGGGCTCGGGGTGTGGTGGAGCGGCCGCCCGGGTCAGGAAGCCGGCCCGGCCGAGCTCGCTCGGTTGTGGAGCCGCCGCCTGGGTCAACCAGCTGGCCCGGCGGGGGCTCCGGTTATGGTGGAGCGACCGCCGGGGTAAAGCAGCCGCCCCGGCCGGGCTGGGGTTGTGGTAGAGCGGCTGCCGGGGTCAGGAAGCCGGCCCGGCCGGGCTCGGTCGGTTGTGGAGCGGCCGCCCGGGTCAACCAGCTGGCCCGGCGGGGCTCCGGTTGAGGTGGAGCGGCCGCCGGGGTAATGCAGCCGGTCCGGCCGGGCTCGGGGTGTGGTGGAGCGGCTGCCCGGGTCAGGAAGCCGCCCCGGCCGGGCTCGGTTGGTTGTGGAGCGGCCGTCCGGGTCAACCAGCTGGCCCGGCGGGGCTCCGGTTGTGGTGGAGCGGCCGCCGGGGTAAAGCAGCCGGCCCGGCCGGGCTCGGGGTGTGGTGGAGCGGCAGCCCGGGTCAGGAGGCCGGCCCGGCCGGGCTGGGTCTTTGGTGGAGCGGCCGCCCGGGTCAACCAGCTGGCCCGGCGTGGCTCCGGTTGTGGTGGAGCGGCCGCCGGGGTAAAGCAGCCGGCCCGGCCAGGCTCGGGGTGTGGTGGAGCGGCCTACCGGGTCAGGAAGCCGGCCCGGCCGAGCTCGGTCGGTTGTGGAGCGGCTCCCGGGTCAACCAGCTGGCCCGGCGGGGCTCCGGTTGTGGTGGAGCGGCCGCCGGGGTAAAGCAGCCGGACCGGCCGGGCTGGGGGTGTGGTGGAGAGGCCGCCCGGTTCAGGAGACCGGCCCGGCCAGGCTCGGTCTGTGGTGGAGCGGCCGCCCGGGTCAACCAGCTGGCACGGCGGGGCTCTGGTTGTGGTGGAGCGGCCGCCGGGGTAAAGCATCCGGCCCGGGCGGCTCCAGGTGTGGTGGAGCGGCCTCCTGGGTTAGGAAGCCGGCCCGGCCGGGCTCGGTTTGTTGTGTACCGGCCGCCCGGGTCAACCAGCTGGCCCGGCGGGGCTCCGGTTGTGGTGGAGCGGCCGCCGGGGTAAAGCAGCCGGCCCGGCCGGGCTCGGGGTGTGGTGGAGCGGCCGCCCGGGTCAGGAAGCCGGCCCGGCCGGGCTCGGTCGGTTGTGGAGCGGCCGCCCGGGTCAACCAGCTGGCCTGGCGGGGCTCCGGTTGTGGTGGAGCGGCCGCCGGGGTAAAGCAGCCGGCCCGGCCGGGCTGGGGTGTGGTGGAGCGGCCGCCCGGGTCAGGAAGCCGGCCCGGCCGAGCTCGGTCGGTTGTGGAGCGGCTCCCGGGTCAACCAGCTGGCCCGGCGGGGCTCCGGTTGTGGTGGAGCTGCCGCCGGGGTAAAGCAGCCGGCCCGGCCGGGCTGGGGGTGTGGTGGAGCGGCCGCCCGGGTCAGAAAGCCGGCCCGGCCGGGCTCGGTCGGTTGTGGAGCGGCTCCCGGGGTCAACCAGCTGGCTCGGCGGGGCTTCGGTTGTGGTGGAGCGGCCGCCGGGGTAAAGCAGCCGGCCCGGCCGGGCTGGGGGTGTGGTGGAGCGGCCGCCCGGGTCAGGAGGCCGGCCCGGCCAGCCTCGGTCTGTGGTGGAGCGGCCGCCCGGGTCAACCAGCTGGCCCGGCGGGGCAACGGTTGTGGTGGAGCGGCCGCCGGGGTAAAGCAGCCGGCCCGGCCGGGCTGGGGGTGTGGTGGAGCGGCCGCCCGGGTAAGGAAGCCGGCCCGGCCGGACTCGGTCGGTTGTGGAGCGGCCGCCGGGGTCAACCAGCTGTCCCGGCGGGGCTCCGGTTCTGGTGGAGCGGCCGCCGGGGTTAATCAGCCGGCTAGGCCGGGCTGGGGTTGTGGTGGAGCGGCCGCCGGGGTCAGGAAGCCGGCCCGGCCGGGCTCGGTCGGTTGTGGAGCGGCCGCCTGGGTCAACCAGCTGGCCTGGCGGGGCTCCGGTTGTGGTGGAGCGGCCGCCGGGGTAAAGCAGCCGGCCCGGCCCGGCTCGGGGTGTGGTGGAGCGGCCGCCCGGGTCAGGAAGCCGGCCCGGCCGGGCTGGGTCTTTGGTGGAGCGGCCGCCCGGGTCAACAAGCTGGCCCGGCGTGGCTCCGGTTGTGGTGGAGCGGCCGCCGGGGTAAAGCAGCCGGCCCGGCCGGGCTCGGGGTGTGGTGGAGCGGCCTACCGGGTCCGGAAGCCGGCCCGGCCGAGCTCGGTCGGTTGTGGAGCGGCTCCCGGGTCAACCAGCTGGCCCGGCGGGGCTCCGGTTGTGGTGGAGCGGCCGCCGGGGTAAAGCAGCCGGCCCGGCCGGGCTCGGGGTGTGGTGGAGCGGCCGCCCGGGTCAGGAAGCCGGCCCGGCCGGGCTCGGTCGGTTGTGGAGCGGCCGCCCGGGTCAACCAGCTGGCCTGGCGGGGCTCCGGTTGTGGTGGAGCGGCCGCCGGGGTAAAGCAGCCGGCACGGCCCGGCTCGGGGTGTGGTGGAGCGGCCGCCCGGGTCAAGAAGCCGGCCCGGCCGGGCTCGGTCGGTTGTGGAGCGGCCGCCCGGGTCAACCAGCTGGCCCGGCGGGTCTCCGGTTGTGGTGGAGCGGCCGCCGGGGTAAAGCAGCCGGCCCGGCCCGGCTCGGGGTGTGGTGGAGCGGCCGCCCGGGTCAGGAAGCCGGCCCGGCTGGGCTCGGTCTGTTGTGTACCGGCCGCCCGGGTCAACCAGCTGGCCCGGCGAGGCTCCGGTTGTGGTGGAGCGGCCGCCGGGGTAAAGCAGCCGGCTTGGCCGGGCTGGGGTTGTGGTGGAGCGGCCGCCGGGGTCAGGAAGCCGGCCCGGCCAGGCTCGGTCGGTTGTGGAGCGGCCGCCCGGATGAACCAGCTGGCCCGGCGGGGCTTCGGTTGTGGTGGAGCGGCCGCTGGGGTAAAGCAGCCGGCCCGGCCCGGCTCGGGGTGTGGTGGAGCGGCCGCTCGGGTCAGGAAGCCGGCCCGGCCGGGCTCGGTCGGTTGTGGAGCGGCTCCCGGGTCAACCAGCTGGCCCGGCGGGGCTCCGGTTGTGGTGGAGCGGCCGCCGGGGTAAAGCAGCCGGCAGGGCCCGGCTCGGGGTGTGGTGGAGCGGCCGCCCGGGTCAGGAAGCCGGCCCGGCCGGGCTCGGTCTGTTGTGGACCGGCCGCCCGGGTCAACCAGCTGGCCCGGCGGGGCTCCGGTTGTGGTGGAGCGGCCGCCGTGGTAAAGCAGCCGGCCCGGACGGGCTGGGGGTGTGGTGGAGCGGCCGCCTGGGTCAGGAGGCCGGCCCGACCGGGCTCGGTCGGTTGTGGAGCGGCCGCCCGGGTCAACTAGCTGGCCCGGCGTGGCTCCGGTTGTGGTGGAGCGGCCGCCGGGGTAAAGCAGCCGGCTCGGCCGGGCTGGGGGTGTGGTGGAGCGGCCGCCCGGGTCAGGAGGCCGGCCCAGCCAGGCTCGGTATCTGGTGGAGCGGCCGCCCGGGTGAACCAGCTGGCCCGGCGGGGCTCCGGTTGTGGTGGAGCGGACGCCGGGGTAAAGCAGCCGGCCCGGCCGGGCTCGGGGTGTGGTGGAGCGGCCGCCCGGGTCAGGAAGCTGGCCCCGCCGGGCTCGGTCGGTTGTCGAGCGGCCGCCCGGGTCAACCAGCTGGCCTGGCGGGGCTCCGGTTGTGGTGGAGCGGCCGCCGGGGTAAAGCAGCCGGCCCGGCCCGGCTCGGGGTGTGGTGGAGCGGCCGCCCGGGTCAAGAAGCCGGCCCGGCCGGGCTCGGTCGGTTGTGGAGCGGCCGCCCGGGTCAACCAGCTGGCCCGGCGGGGCTCCGGTTGTGGTGGAGCGGCCGCCGGGGTAAAGCAGCTGGCCCGGCCCGGCTCGGGGTGTGGTGGAGCGGCCGCCCGGGTCAGGAAGCCGGCCCGGCCGGGCTCGGTCTGTTGTGTACCGGCCGCCCGGGTCAACCAGGTGGCCCGGCGAGGCTCCGGTTGTGGTGGAGCGGCCGCCGGGGTAAAGCAGCCGGCTTGGCCGGGTTTGGGTTGTGGTGGAGCGGCCGCCGGGGTCAGGAAGCCGGCCCGGCCGGACTCGGTCGGTTGTGGAGCGGCCGCCGGGGTCAACCAGCTGTCCCGGAGGGGCTCCGGTTGTGGTGGAGCGGCCGCCGGGGTTAATCAGCCGGCCCGGCCGGGCTGGGGTTGTGGTGGAGCGGCCGCCGGGGTCAGGAAGCCGGCCCGGCCGGGCTCGGTCGGTTGTGGAGCGGCCGCCCGGGTCAACCAGCTGGCCTGGCGGGGCTCCGGTTGTGGTGGAGCGGCCGCCGGAGTAAAGCAGCCGGCCCGGCCCGGCTCGGGGTGTGGTGGAGCGGCCGCCCGGGTCAGGAAGCCGGCCCGGCCGGGCTGGGTCTTTGGTGGAGCGGCCGCCCGGGTCAACCAGCTGGCCCGGCGTGGCTCCGGTTGTGGTGGAGCGGCCGCCGGGGTAAAGCAGCCGGCCCGGCCGGGCTCGGGGTGTGGTGGAGCGGCAGCCCGGGTCAGGAGGCCGGCCCGGCCGGGCTGGGTCTTTGGTGGAGCGGCCGCCCGGGTCAACCAGCTGGCCCGGCGGGGCTCCGGTTGTGGTGGAGCGGCCGCCGGGGTAAAGCAGCCGGCCCGGCCCGGCTCGGGGTGTGGTGGAGCGGCCGCCCGGGTCAGGAAGCCGGCCCGGCCGGGCTCGGTCTGTTGTGGACCGGCCGCCCGGGTCAACCAGCTGGCCCGGCGGGGCTCCGGTTGTGGTGGAGCGGCCGCCGGGGTAAAGCAGCCGGCCCGGACGGGCTGGGGGTGTGGTGGAGCGGCCGCCTGGGTCAGGAGGCCGGCCCGGCCGGGCTCGGTCGGTTGTGGAGCGGCCGCCCGGGTCAACCAGCTGGCCCGGCGTGGCTCCGGTTGTGGTGGAGCGGCCGCCGGAGTAAAGCAGCCGGCTCGGCCGGGCTGGGGGTGTGGTGGAGCGGCCGCCCGGGTCAGGAGGCCGGCCCGGCCAGGCTCGGTCTGTGGTGGAGCGGCCGCCCGGGTCAACCAGCTGGCCCGGCGGGGCTCCGGTTGTGGTGGAGCGGCCGCCGGGGTAAAGCAGCCGGCCCGGCCCGTCTCGGGGTGTGGTGGAACGGCCGCCCGGGTCAGGAAGCCGGCCCGGCCGGGCTCGGTCGGTTGTGGAGCGGCCGCCCGGGTCAACCAGCTGGCCCGGCGGGGATCCGGTTGTGGTGGAGCGGCCGCCGGGGTAAAGCAGCCGGCCCGGGCCGGCTCGAGGTGTGGTGGAGCGGCCGCCCGGGTCAGGAAGCCGGCCCGGCCGGGCTCGGTCGGTTGTGGAGCGGCCGCCCGGGTCAACTAGCTGGCCCGGCGGGGATCCGGTTGTGGTGGAGCGGCCGCCGGGGTAAAGCAGCCGGCCCGGCCGGGCTCGGGGTGCGGTGGAGCGGCCGCCCGGGTCAGGAAGCCGGCCCGGCCGAGCTCGGTCGGTTGTGGAGCGGCTCCCGGGTCACCCAGCTGGCCCGGCGAGGCTCCGGTTGTGGTGGAGCTGCCGCCGGGGTAAAGCAGCCGGCCCGGCCGGGCTGGGGGTGTGGTGGAGCGGCCGCCCGGGTCAGGAAGCCGGCCGGGCTCGGTCGGTTGTGGAGCGGCTCCCGGGGTCAACCAGCTGGCTCGGCGGGGCTCCGGTTGTGGTGGAGCGGCCGCCGGCGTAAAGCAGCCGGCCCGGCCGGGCTGGGGGTGTGGTGGAGCGCCCGCCCGGGTCAGGAAGCCGGCCCGGCCGAGCTCGGTCGGTTGTGGAGCGGCTCCCGGGTCAACCAGCTGGCCCGGCGGGGCTCCGGTTGTGGTGGAGCTGCCGCCGGGGTAAAGCAGCCGGCCCGGCCGGGCTGGGGGTGTGGTGGAGCGGCCGCCCGGGTCAGAAAGCCGGCCCGGCCGGGCTCGGTCGGTTGTGGAGCGGCTCCCGGGGTCAACCAGCTGGCTCGGCGGGGCTCCGGTTGTTGTGGAGCGGCCGCCGGGGTAAAGCAGCCGGCCCGGCCGGGCTGGGGGTGTGGTGGAGCGCCCGCCCGGGTCAGGAGGCCGGCCCGACCAGCCTCGGTCTGTGGTGGAGCGGCCGCCCGGGTCAACCAGCTGGCCCGGCGGGGCAACGGTTGTGGTGGAGCGGCCACCGGGGTAAAGCAGCCGGCCCGGCCGGACTGGGGGTGTGGTGGAGCGGCCGCCCGGGTCAGGAAGCCGGCCCGGCCGGACTCGGTCGGTTGTGGAGCGGCCGCCGGGGTCAACCAGCTGTCCCGGCGGGGCTCCAGTTGTGGTGGAGCGGCCGCCGGGGTAAATCAGCCGGCCCGGCCGGGCTGGGGTTGTGGTGGAGCGGCCGCCGGGTTCAGGAAGCCGGCCCGGCCGGGCTCGGTCGGTTGTGGAGCGGCCGCCCGGGTCAACCAGCTGGCCTGGCGGGGCGCCGGTTGTGGTGGAGCGGCCGCCGGGGTAAAGCAGCCGGCCCGGCCCGGCTCGGGGTGTGGTGGAGCGGCCGCCCGGGTCAGGAAGCCGGCCCGGCCGGGCTCGGTCGGTTGTGGAGCGGCCGCCCGGGTCAACCAGCTGGCCCGACGGGGATCCGGTTGTGGTGGAGCGGCCGCCGGGGTAAAGCAGCCGGCCCGGCCGGGCTCGGGGTGCGGTGGAGCGGCCGCCCGGGTCAGGAAGCCGGCCCGGCCGGGCTCGGTCGGTTGTGGAGCGGCCGCTCGGGTCAACCAGCTGGCCCGGCACAGCTCCGGTTGTGGTGGAGCGGCCGCCGGGGTAAAGCAGCCGGCCCGGCCCGGCTCGGGGTGTGGTGGAGCGGCCGCCCGGGTCAGGAAGCCGGCCCGGCCGGGCTCGGTCGGTTGTGGAGCGGCCGCCCGGGTCAACCAGCTGGCCCGGCGGGGCTCCGGTTGTGGTGGAGCGGCCGCCGGGGTAAAGCAGCCGGCCCGGCCGGGCTCGGGGTGTGGTGTAGCGGCCGCCCGGGTCAGGAAGCCGGCCCGGCCGAGCTCGGTCGGTTGTGGAGCGGCTCCCGGGTCAACCAGCTGGCCCGGCGGGGCTCCGGTTGTGGTGGAGCTGCCGCCGTGGTAAAGCAGCCGGCCTGGCCGGGCTGGGGGTGTGGTGGAGCGGCCGCCCGGGTCAGGAAGCCGGACCGGCCGGACTCGGTCGGTTGTGGAGCCGCCGCCTGGGTCAACCAGCTGGCCCGGCGGGGCTCCGGTTATGGTGGAGCGGCCGCCGGGGTAAAGCAGCCGCCCCGGCCGGGCTGGGGTTGTGGTAGAGCGGCTGCCGGGGTCAGGAAGCCGGCCCGGCCGGGCTCGGTCGGTTGTGGAGCGGCCGCCCGGGTCAACCAGCTGGCCCGGCGGGGCTCCGGTTGAGGTGGAGCGGCCGCCGGGGTAATGCAGCCGGTCCGGCCGGGCTCGGGGTGTGGTGGAGCGGCTGCCCGGGTCAGGAAGCCGCCCCGGCCGGGTCGGTTGGTTGTGGAGCGGCCGTCCGGGTCAACCAGCTGGCCCGGCGGGGCTCCGGTTGTGGTGGAGCGGCCGCCGGGGTAAAGCAGCCGGCCCGGCCGGGCTCGGGGTGTGGTGGAGCGGCCTACCGGGTCAGGAAGCCGGCCCGGCAGAGCTCGGTCGGTTGTGGAGCGGCCGCCCGGGTCAACCAGCTGGCCCAGCGGGGCTCCGGTTGTGGTGGAGCGGCCGCCGGGGTAAAGCAGCCGGACCGGCCGGGCTGGGGGTGTGGTGGAGAGGCCGCCCGGTTCAGGAGACCGGCCCGGCCAGGCTCCGTCTGTGGTGGAGCGGCCGCCCGGGTCAACCAGCTGGCACGGCGGGGCTCCGGTTGTGGTGGAGCGGCCGCCGGGGTAAAGCAGCCGGCCCGGGCGGCTCCAGGTGTGGTGGAGCGGCCTCCTGGGTTAGGAAGCCGGCCCGGCCGGGCTCGGTTTGTTGTGTACCGGCCGCCCGGGTCAACCAGCTGGCCCGGCGGGGCTCCGGTTGTGGTGGAGCGGCCGCCGGGGTAAAGCAGCCGGCTCGGCCAGGCTGGGGGTGTGGTGCAGCGGCCGCCCGGGTCAGGAGGCCGGCCCGGCCAGGCTCGGTCTGTGGTGGAGCGGCCGCCCGGGTCAACCAGCTGGCCCGGCGGGGCTCCGGTTGTGGTGGAGCGGCCGCCGGGGTAAAGCAGCCGGCCCGGCCGGGCTCGGGGTGTGGTGGAGCGGCCGCCCGGGTCAGGAAGCCGGCCCGGCCGAGCTCGGTCGGTTGTGGAGCGGCTCCCGGGTCAACCAGCTGGCCCGGCGGGGCTCCGGTTGTGGTGGAGCTGCCGCCGGGGTAAAGCAGCCGGCCCGGCCGGGCTGGGGGTGTGGTGGAGCGGCCGCCCGGGTCAGGAAGCCGGCCGGGCCGGGCTCGATCGGTTGTGGAGCGGCTCCCAGGGTCAACCAGCTGGCTCGGCGCGGCTCCGGTTGTGGTGGAGCGGCCGCCGGGGTAAAGCAGCCGGCCCGGCCGGGCTGGGGGTGTGGTGGAGCGGCCGCCCGGGTCAGGAAGCCGGCCCGGCCGAGCTCGGTCGGTTGTGGAGCGGCTCCCGGGTCAACCAGCTGGCTCGGCGGGGCTCCGGTTGTGGTGGAGCTGCCGCCGGGGTAAAGCAGCCGGCCCGGCCGGGCTGGGGGTGTGGTGGAGCGGCCGCCCGGGTCAGAAGGCCGGCCCGGCCGGGCTCGGTCGGTTGTGGAGCGGCTCCCGGGGTCAACCAGCTGGCTCGGCGGGGCTCCGGTTGTGGTGGAGCGGCCGCCGGGGTAAAGCAGCCGGCCCGGCCGGGCTGGGGGTGTGGTGGAGCGGCCGCCCGGGTCAGGAGGCCGGCCCGGCCAGCCTCGGTCTGTGGTGGAGCGGCCGCCCGGGTCAACCAGCTGGCCCGGCGGGGCAACGGTTGTGGTGGAGCGGCCGCCGGGGTAAAGCAGCCGGCCCGGCCGGGCTGGGGGTGTGGTGGAGCGGCCGCCCGGGTCAGGAAGCCGGCCCGGCCGGACTCGGTCGGTTGTGGAGCGGCCGCCGGGGTCAACCAGCTGTCCCGGCGGGGCTCCGGTTCTGGTGGAGCGGCCGCCGGGGTTAATCAGCCGGCCCGGCCCGTCTCGGGGTGTGGTGGAACGGCCGCCCGGGTCAGGAAGCCGGCCCGGCCGGGCTCGGTCGGTTGTGGAGCGGCCGCCCGGGTCAACCAGCTGGCCCGGCGGGGATCCGGTTGTGGTGGAGCGGCCGCCGGGGTAAAGCAGCCGGCCCGGCCGGGCTCGGGGTGCGGTGGAGCGGCCGCCCGGGTCAGGAAGCCGGCCCGGCCGAGCTCGGTCGGTTGTGGAGCGGCTCCCGGGTCAACCAGCTGGCCCGGCGGGGCTCCGGTTGTGGTGGAGCTGCCGCCGGGGTAAAGCAGCCGGCCCGGCCGGGCTCGGGGTGCGGTGGAGCGGCCGCCCGGGTCAGGAAACCGGCCCGGCCGGGCTCGGTCTGTTGTGGACCGGCCGCCCGGGTCAACCAGCTGGCCCGGCGGGGCTCCGGTTGTGGTGGAGCGGCCGCCGGGGTAAAGCACCGGCCCGGACGGGCTGGGGGTGTGGTGGAGCGGCCGCCTGGGTCAGGAGGCCGGCCCGGCCGGGCTCGGTCGGTTGTGGAGCGGCCGCCCGGGTCAACCAGCTGGCCCGGCGTGGCTCCGGTTGTGGTGGAGCGGCCGCCGGAGTAAAGCAGCCGGCTTGGCCGGGCTGGGGGTGTGGTGGAGCGGCCGCCCGGGTCAGGAGGCCGGCCCGGCCAGGCTCGGTCTGTGGTGGAGCGGCCGCCCGGGTCAACCAGCTGGCCCGGCGGGGCTCCGGTTGTGGTGGAGCGGCCGCCGGGGTAAAGCAGCCGGCCCGGCCCGGCTCGGGGTGTGGTGGAGCGGCCTCCCGGGT
Source organism: Artibeus lituratus (assembly GCA_038363175.2). Classification (NCBI taxonomy): domain Eukaryota; kingdom Metazoa; phylum Chordata; class Mammalia; order Chiroptera; family Phyllostomidae; genus Artibeus; species Artibeus lituratus. The sequence goes on along the minus strand of JBAWUR020000109.1, from coordinate 2,257 downwards.
CAGGAAGCCGGCCCGGCCGGGCTCGGTCGGTTGTGGAGCGGCCGCCCGGGTCAACCAGCTGGCCCGACGGGGATCCGGTTGTGGTGGAGCTGCCGCCGGGGTAAAGCAGCCAGCCCGGCCGGGCTCGGGGTGTGGTGGAGCGGCTGCCCGGGTCAGGAAGCCGCCCCGGCCGGGCTCGGTTGTTTGTGGAGCGGCTGCCCGGGTCAACGAGCTGGCCCGGCGGGGCTCCGGTTGTGGTGGAGCGGCCGCCGGGGTAAAGCAGCCTGTCCGGCCGGGCTCGGGGTGTGGTGGAGCGGCTGCTCGGGTCAGGAAGCCGCCCCGGCCGGGCTCGGTTGGTTGTGGTGCGGCCGCCCGGGTCAACCAACTGGCCCGGCGGGGCTCCGGTTGTGGTGGAGCGGCCGCCGGGGTAAAGCAGCCGGCCCGGCCGGGCTCGGGGTGTGGTGGAGCGGCAGCCCGGGTCAGGAGGCCGGCCCGGCCGGGCTGGGTCTTTGGTGGAGCGGCCGCCCGGGTCAACCAGCTGGCCCGGCGGGGCTCCGGTTGTGGTGGAGCGGCCGCCGGGGTAAAGCAGCCGGCCCGGCCCGGCTCGGGGTGTGGTGGAGCGGCCGCCCGGGTCAGGAAGCCGGCCCGGCCGGGCTCGGTCTGTTGTGTACCGGCCGCCCGGGTCAACCAGCTGGCCCGTCGGGGCTCCGGTTGTGGTGGAGCGGCCGCCGGGGTAAAGCAGCCGGCCCGGCCGGGCTCGGGGTGTGGTGGAGCGGCCGCCCGGGTCAGGAAGCCGGCCCGGCCGGGCTCGGTCGGTTGTGGAGCGGCCGCCCGGGTCAACCAGCTGGCCTGGCGGGGCTCCGGTTGTGGTGGAGCGGCCGCCGGGGTAAAGCAGCCGGCCCGGCCCGGCTCGGGGTGTGGTGGAGCGGCCGCCCGGGTCAGGAAGCCGACCCGGCCGGGCTCGGTCGGTTGTGGAGCGGCCGCCCGGGTCAACCAGCTGGCCCGGCGGGGCTCCGGTTGTGGTGGAGCGGCCGCCGGGGTAAAGCAGCCGGCCCGGCCCGGCTCTTGGTGTGGTGGAGCGGCCGCCCGGGTCAGGAAGCCGGCCCGGCCGGGCTCGGTCTGTTGTGGACCGGCCGCCCGGGTCAACCAGCTGGCCCGGCGGGGCTCCGGTTGTGGTGGAGCGGCCGCCGGGGTAAAGCAGCCGGCCCGGACGGGCTGGGGGTGTGGTGGAGCGGCCGCCTGGGTCAGGAGGCCGGCCCGGCCGGGCTCGGTCGGTTGTGGAGCGGCCGCCCGGGTCAACCAGCTGGCCCGGCGTGGCTCCGGTTGTGGTGGAGCGGCCGCCGGGGTAAAGCAGCCGGCTCGGCCGGGCTGGGGGTGTGGTGGAGCGGCCGCCCGGGTCAGGAGGCCGGCCCGGCCAGGCTCGGTCTGTGGTGGAGCGGCCGCCCGGGTCAACCAGCTGGCCCGGCGGGGCTCCGGTTGTGGTGGAGCGGCCGCCGGGGTAAAGCAGCCGGCCCGGCCCGTCTCGGGGTGTGGTGGAACGGCCGCCCGGGTCAGGAAGCCGGCCCGGCCGGGCTCGGTCGGTTGTGGAGCGGCCGCCCGGGTCAACCAGCTGGCCCGGCGGGGATCCGGTTGTGGTGGAGCGGCCGCCGGGGTAAAGCAGCCGGCCCGGGCCGGCTCGAGGTGTGGTGGAGCGGCCGCCCGGGTCAGGAAGCCGGCCCGGCCGGGCTCGGTCGGTTGTGGAGCGGCCGCCCGGGTCAACCAGCTGGCCCGGCGGGGATCCGGTTGTGGTGGAGCGGCCGCCGGGGTAAAGCAGCCGGCCCGGCCGGGCTCGGGGTGCGGTGGAGCGGCCGCCCGGGTCAGGAAGCCGGCCCGGCCGAGCTCGGTCGGTTGTGGAGCGGCTCCCGGGTCAACCAGCTGGCCCGGCGGGGCTCCGGTTGTGGTGGAGCTGCCGCCGGGGTAAAGCAGCCGGCCCGGCCGGGCTGGGGGTGTGGTGGAGCGGCCGCCCGGGTCAGGAAGCCGGCCGGACCGGGCTCGGTCGTTTTTGGAGCGGCTCCCGGGGTCAACCAGCTGGCTCGGCGGGGCTCCGGTTGTGGTGGAGCGGCCGCCGGCGTAAAGCAGCCGGCCCGGCCGGGCTGGGGGTGTGGTGGAGCGGCCGCCCGGGTCAGGAAGCCGGCCCGGCCGAGCTCGGTCGGTTGTGGAGCGGCTCCCGGGTCAACCAGCTGGCCCGGCGGGGCTCCGGTTGTGGTGGAGCTGCCGCCGGGGTAAAGCAGCCGGCCCG